>JADRCD010216047.1:0-60434 GCA_019843815.1 Montemys delectorum | reverse complement strand
ACACACACACACACACACACACACACACACACACACACACACATGCATACCAGCAGAGAGAAGTCGGGAGGGAGAGAAAAGAACAGAACATCAAGACAGGGCATAGGAGATAAAGATTTTCTCACAAAGCCGTGTGTGATTAATTGCCAGTAGGCTGGTATGGACTGACTCTCCTGATAAGTGAGCCGAGTTCAGAGGAGGGTCATAACTGTGTAGGAGAGACTGGTTTGGAAAAGTTTAAGGGAAGAGATGTTTGGGGGAAGGGCTGCTCCCAGAGTAGGATGACAAAACCAAAAGCAGAGTCAGGGGAATGGAAGGTAAGTTAGCCCGTTCAAGGTAGGTCCTTCCCAGGGAGTAAGATCAGTGGGGTACAAACTACGCGCAAGGGAACGTCTGGGAAGATAGTAGATGGTAGACTGGACTGTGAACTTTGAGATTCTGGTGGGAAATGACATGACAGAAAAAGGGTAGGTTTTTTGTTTGCTTGTTTTTTTGTTTTGTTTTTTGTTGTTTTTCAAATTAATCTGGCAGCGCTATACAACTATATACAACTAACTATCTTGGGAAGAAGGGATTGAATTCCAGATTCAGAGAGTCCTCTGAGGGCTGTGTCCAGGCTAGAGACTATGATACTGTTAGCATTTGGAAGACAAATTAAAGGTGACGGTGTCATGAATGATCTTAACTACCTCGGTCCTGAGATAGCTGATCTCCACCCCATCCCCAGTTTGCAAACTGGTATTTAAACTGAGTAAATGGCTGGGTATGTAAATGGTGTTCTAGTGGCTTTTCACACTTACTGAGTCACATGGTTCTGTGTGATTCTGCCCTAGGCTTGGACAAGAGATCTCACCTAGCCTTGGAAACCCTCAGAGCAGAAAAGATAACCCTGAAATGAAATTAACAAATGTAGTTGCCAAGGGAGAACTGGCTCCTGAATCTCACAGGGGCTGATAACCCTGAGCTCCGTGCTGGGGTTTGCTGGGCCTTGGCCCTGCTGGGGCACGTCTCAAGGGGCTGTTAGGGCCTTGTGCATACTTTGGAAAGCAACAGCAGAATATCTGTGTTTAGAACTCTCAAACACAGAGCTCCTAAAATTCCCCGGTATGAAGGAGAACCTACAGGGCTGCTCTGCTCAGGGGACATCTGGGGATTCATTGGCATCTCTTTAAGGACAAAGGTGTAATCTTATCTCAGAAAGTTCCTCTCTGGCTGTGGTCTGGTGTGTTGACATTATTTCTCAAGTGTTTGGTATGGGCGATAAGCATCTGCAGTAGCCCTAGGAACAGGGCCTCCCTGCAGATGCGTAGCAGGCCCTCCTCCTTCACTAGGCCCCAGGGATGCAATTGACTCCAAGTTTTCAAAACCTAGATTTATAGCATATGCTGTGTCAGCAAAGCAACAGTCTCAACTGCATTAACTGTGCCTCAGTGACCAAGCAAGGCAGATGATGTTCCAGGGTAAACTGCGGCCTGGCTTTGATTCCCAGATGAACGTTAGGAATGGCCGTTCCTCTTCCCCGGCTGTTATTGGACATCGGCTTTTTATGCTTTCTGTATAAAGTGACGGCAAAAATACAAGAGTAGAGAGTGAAATCTCTAGAATATTCTCAATGTTGTTTCAAGTTTGTTTTAGGCAAACAAGTGGAATCATTTAACAGAGGGCTAAGCACCACCAAGTCAGAAGCGATATGTGAGTCATCATCTAGCTGGTGTCCTATCATAAGACAGCCATTTTCACTTTTGCAGGGAGGTGAGAAGTGGGGTGGGGGACGAAGGGTCTTATCATGTAGCCTTGCCTGGCTCAGAACTTGTTTTGTAGATCAGGCTGGCCTCAAATTCATAGATATCTACCAGCCTCTACTTCCTGAGCGCTGGCATTAAAGGCGTGAGCCTCCTGCCTGGCCTAAATCACTTGAAATGCCTAGTTGTAAAAGAGAGTGGAATTTCTTGGATAGGAAACAGCTGCCTAGTTAGCTATAGCTATGTCTTTGGGGGTTATTATGCCTGCACTATGTCTGTAAAATGGCTACATTAGTGAAATGTGTTCCCAGTAATAGGGACAGTTCCATGGCTAATTCACATCAACAACAACAATAACCCCGTCTCTCTCCCCTTGGTTGTAATTGAGGTAGGTTACATGAATTATGGTTCCCGTGTTGGGAAATAGAAAAATGAGAGGGTTTCAGCGAACCAAGGTCAGTGGCAGAATCAAAACCCAAATCCAGGCCAAGCTTTGCAGCACACACCTTTAGCCTTATTTCTCTATATATGTTCAGCCCATGGATCCCTTAGGCTCTGTGATGAGGGACTATCCAGCTGCTGTCTATTCAACATTTTAATATAAACGTACCCATCCATTGTGTAAATGATAAAGTTTCCGTGTTGAAAACCATCTTCAAATTACTCAATAATTGTACGAGTCAAGCAACAGAGCCAGTCACAAACTAGCAACAAACCTAGGACCGGAACCTGGCACCCCCCTCGATCACTCAGGATCACTCAAGCTGTTGGATCAATGCATGCTCTTTTCTCTGAGGTTAAGAACTGCCCTGAGGACTGGTTTCAAGTGTGTGGGAGCTGTGGACACCTCAAGTGGATGAGACTCCCTTATCTGCAACTTGTTTACAAGATTAAAAATAACAGTGAATTTCCTGAGGCAATTTTTTTTACTATGAAATTGTTTTGTATCTTTGTATTTCCCAAGACAGGGTTTCTCTTTTTAACCCTGGCTGTCCTACAATTCACTGTATAGATCAGGCTGGCCTTAAACTCAGAGAGATCCACCTGCATCTGCCTCTCTAGTGCTGAGATTAAAGGCGTGTGCCACCACTACCCAGGAAAAATATTTTTAAATAAAGAAAAATACAGGGGAAAAATGACAGCTAATTACTTATCAAAATATACACATTTTGTCATATTTGCTTCATCTTTTTTTTTTTTTAAATGAAAGGTTTCAGATATAGCTGAAGGCGGCTACTTATTTTTACAATCTCACATCTTCCTCCCATCCTGGAGTAAAAGGCAGCCTGTTCACATCCATGCCATTTACTTTACATGCAAATATGGTCCTATTTATATTTTATATAATCATAATATAGGTATCATTTTGCAACTTGCAAATTCTCCGTGGCTCAGCCCATGGAAGTTTTAACACATGGGCCATTCCCTAGCAATGACAAGTACCTCTTCTGTCTTCCTCCGAATGAGAGCTTCTGACAGACTCAGGATAGGGCAGGCGAATAACCTGAGGTCAGGGTCTCCGATGGTTAATCAGTTACATTAAACCTGCCCGTGTTGTGAGCGTCCCCATGGGGCCAGGGCTCTGTCACTCCAGGTGTTCTAGTCACTGTGCATCCTGGGTCCAGCAGCTCAGGAGTGAGTGCTGTCTGCTGCCCTGAAGATAAAATCTGGGAAAAGCCAGGACAGCTTGCTCACTGCAGGCATCCTAACAACTCCCTGTCTACACAAACGCCATCTTTTCCTTAATTAGCAAGCAACACAGAAGATACTGAAAAGAACATGGGCAGAATATGGGAGAGGTGCGTTACATCTAATACAGCTCATTTTGAAACTCAGCCTCCTGTTGATGACGTTTCTATTTATACTTTTAACTTTTATGTTGTATCTGAAGAAAAGTTCTGCCTTCATTGGCCTGCTGTGAAGGCTGCAGGCTTCTGAGGGGGCTATCCTGTGCTAAGCATGCTCAAGGGTCTCAGGGCTGTATTCACAGCACTGCCATCTCTGATTTTCCAAACACAAAACACTGATGTAGCCTCATTTCAGTTCCCTTCAATGGCAGGTAAAGTACTACACCTCCTCGACAGAAAGAGAAGAAAGTCCTACTAGCTGTGGGTTTACTGTCCCCGAGGACCCAAACAGAGGATTGGAAGAGCTAGCCTGCAACCCAGGGAACAGGAGAGCCGAGAGAACAAAGTCTGCTTCTTTCTATTCCCAAGACGCTTCTCACACCAGATGCATATACGGTTGTTTCTTACACACCAAGCTAGGAATCAGTTAGGTGCCAGCTCTGGCACGGTCAGCCTGGAGAGCATTAGATTCCACAGGTTGATGGCTCAGTCCCCAGTTCTGTCACCTCAGATGCCAGTCATAAGCCCCCAGTTGTTATTCCTAAGCTTTACTAACTGGACACAAACTTAGGTTCCCAAAGGTGCCCCCCACCATTTTAATTGGTTTTTTGAGACAGGGTTTCTCTGAGTAGCCCTGGCTGTCCTGGCACTCACTCTGAAGACCAGGCTGGCCTCGAACTCAGAACTCAGAGACTCAGTGCCTCTGCTTGCCCAATGCTAGGATTAATGGCATGTACCACCACTTCCTGGTCAAGAGCCTCCCTTTTAGGGCCCACAGTCTCCTTTTCCAGCTTGACTAATGTACTATGGTGTCTCTCAAAATTCAGGGGAACAATGTTTACTGGTTTATTATAAAAGATCTATCAAACGGCACAGATGATGAGATTCTAGGGCACTTACGGTGGCACCTCTATGCCCTCTTTAGATGGGCTACTATCTCTTAGGCACCTGCTTGAATTGAGGTTCCCAAAGGTTCTCAACTCTGATCTCCTTTGGAGATTTTAGTGGAGATTTATTACGTAGACATAGTCAACTAAATTGCTGACCAACCTAACCTTCAGCCCCTCTACTCTCCCAAAAAGTTGTAGGGTAAAGGTGAAAATCTGTAATCCTGCCATAGTATTTGGGTGACCTCTACCCACTGGGCGGGCGGGAGGGAGGGGTTGCCAGCCCTCAGCCTATCACACTAAGAATCACTATTTTGGAGATGCTAATGATTTTAGGAGTTATATACTGAGAATAATGTCAAATATGTATAAGAGTCTGTGTATGTGTAAAGTGACTCCCAAAGGATTTTTCTATATTGCCTTGTGTGGTGCAAGTCAAGATGGAAAACTCATTCTCAATCCATTCTTCCACAGTTCAGCAATTGTATTCTTTCACACTAAATGTTTCCAGATAAAGTATCAGGTCACTGTTAAAACACATGAGATCTAGTTGGTGTTTTTTAGATAGGGTCTTAGTGGGCAATTTTGGCTGGCCTAGAATTCACTGTGTAGAATAAGCTGGCTTCTGCTGCCTCACAAGTGCTTGGAGTTAAAGGTGTGCGCCACCACACATGGCTAGCTGCTTGATCTTAATCTTTATATAGTTGATCTAGATCAGAGGTTCTCAACCTGGGGGTCATGACCCCTGTGGGGGTTGAATAACCCTTTCACAAGATCACCTAACACTATAACAAAAACACAGAGATTTACCTTATGATTCATAACAGTAGCAAAATTAATTATGAATATAGTTATGAACAGTAGCAAAATTAGTTATGAATATGAAAATAATTTTATGGTTGGGGGGTCACCACAACATGAGGAACTGTATTGAATGGTTGCAGCATTAGGAAGGTTGAGAACTACTGGTTTACATGGTCATTAGGTCTGTAAGTGTTTCTCTGGTATTTATCATAATAACGTATGGGAAACATTTGACTCCAATCACTAAAATGAAAACCCCAAAGATTCATAACATGGCGACATGTTCACAGAAAGGTCCTTTCATCTCCGATGCTTTTGCCTAAATTTGGCTCCAGTAATAGAGAAATAGTTGTAAATCTATCCTATTGCTTTCTACGCCCTGAGCTGTAAGGCTAGTACGTCAATACATTTGGCCACAAAAACTATGTACATAGATATCCCCATTTTCTCTGCCTTTCTAGAAGGAACTTATTTATGTTTTTCTTTCCTTAGTATTTTTCATACTGGAATGTTGTCTTAGTCAGGGTTTCTATTCCTGCACAAACATCATGACCAAGAAGCAAGTTGGGGAGGAAAGGGTTTATTCAGCTTACACTTCCACATGGCTGTTGATCACCAGAGGAAGTCAGGACTGGAACTCAAGCAGGTCAGGAAGCAGGAGCTGACACAGAGGCCATGGAGAGATGTTTCTTACTGGCTTGCTTCTCCTGGCTTGCTCAGCCTGCTCTCTTATAGAACCCAAGATTTCCAGCCCAGGGATGGCACCACCCACAAGTGGCCCTACCCTCTTGATCACTAATTGAGAAAATGCCCCACAGCTGGATCTCATGGAGGCACTTCCCCAACTGAAGCTCCCTTCTCTGTGATAACTCCAGCCTGTGTCAAGTTGACACACAAAGCCAGCCAGTACAAATGTACATCTGGAGAAGGCTGTATGATGGACAGAATAATAAGAATTCTCTGGATGATACATTCATATGTAGGTTAATATGCATGTGCAGCACAGTATGAGTGTGTCCTCTGTGGCCTAGGATAATGAGCCTGCCAGGTCTTTCAGGGGGAATGTTAGTTGCATATTCAGTGAGGTCCCCAGGCTGTGTACCACCGGTGTCCAGGGTGGCTGGCTTCCCAGCAAACCATCTGGTTGGCATCATGGTGCCCAGGCTGCTCCGTGCTGGAGAATGAAGGAAACTACTATAGAGCAAGCAGTTGGAACTGAAGCCTAGGGAGAAAGAGGCAAACCCTGGCTTTGCAATGATGGGGCTGCCATCTCAGTTACTCCTGCTGCATTTTAGCCTGACCTTGGCAAGCTCAGTGTGGCACAGGGTAGTCTTTCTCCCTCTTTGTAGTCATTCTCAAGTCTCAAACACACAAAGCAAGGCCCTGCTCCTGCTGGTTGCACCAAAGTTCTTGTGCTAGCTTCAAGACTCTCTTCTTGCTGGGTGGTGATGGTGCACACTTTTAATCCCAGCACTCTAGAGGCAGAGGCAGGTGGATTTCTGAATTTGAGGCCAGCCTGGTCTACAGAGAGGGTTCCAGGACAGGCAGGGCTACACAGAAAAACTGCCTCAAACAAAACAAAACACACACACACACACACACACACACACACACACACACACACACACACACACACAAAACAAGTAAGCAAGCAAGCAAACAAACAAACAAAAAACCCTCTCCAGTGAGTGAGTCCTCTATCAGCTGGTGGCTCTTTACAGATGCAGCATCTTTATAAATGTTGTATATCTCAATTTCCCTACACTTAACACTGGTGTCTGATTTTTCTCATTGAAGTATAAATTCCTGGGTCACTGTGAACCTTGAACCTTTGGTCCTAGTTCACTTCCACTTAGTGATCCCTTCCTTGGGTCCCTTCCTTTGCTGATGCTCTGGCCTGTAGAATGCAGATCCGAGCCACAGAACTGATTCATATGCAGTGGCACCCACACAAGACAGGAATCCTTTTATCTCCCGGCCCTTGGTAATGCCAGCTCTTCACAGGACAGTCTTTGCCAACAGTCTTCACTGAAAGGAAGAGTCAATACCTCTGGCTCTATCTTCAAGAGAGTCTCCTGAATCCAGTCCTAACTCAGTCCAGATCCCCCTCAGCTGTTGCTGTGTCTGTCCACCACTTTAACCTTCATCCCGGGCTTCAGCTCCTTCCAAGATGCCACCAGAAACAGAAGAGAAGGTTCCTAATTGCTTGTCTTCAGGGTCTCCTTGGCCTCAGTTCCTTGTATCATTTCTGAGTCAGAAATGGAAAGTCCGCAAAGGGTACTGAATCCAGAGAAGTATGTCCCCAAATTCTAGGCTCCATGATATATTCATTTCGCTATATCAATACCTTTTCATTGCAACAGCAGCTAGTTGCCTTTGTAAATTGAGGCCTGGAATGCCCTCTGCCTCTCCTGATCATCGGCTGATTTAGAAGCTTGGCCCATCTTATCAGGTTAGAAGCCGGTGAAAACGGGTCTGCGGCTCCCCAAAGGAAACTGTTCTAGACATCACTTCAACTTCTGTGCTTATCTCATTCTCCTGGATCTGGCCACACACTCTGGAGAGGGAACACACACTCTTTGCAGACTACCCCAAAGTCTTACAAACTGTTCAAGGGAGCCAATACGTGAACTCAGTATGGCTTCACCAACTCTAGCCTAAGAAAAGATGCACCGGGTGAGCATAAAGCAAAAATACAGAGCTATTCTTGTTTAAAAAAAAAAAAAAAAGTTTCTCTATGTTAGTGATTGTCAACCTGGGTGTGGCAACCCCTTTTAGGTCACATATCATATATCCTGCATACCAGACATTCATATTATGGTTCATAACAGTAGAAAAATACAGTTATGAAGTAGCAATGAAACAACTTTATGGTTGGGGGTCACCACAGCATGTGGAACTGTACTAAAGGGTCACAGCATCAGGAAGGGTGAGAACCGAGGCTCTGTGTGAGATCGTCTGGCATTCTCTAGAATGAATGTTATGGACGCCCAAAGATGGCGGGGAGGGGGCGGTATGGAAGACAATCTTAGGAAGCAGGGCTGGAGGTGTCAACGTTGCACCTATAATCCCAGCTCTCGGGAGGCTGTGGCAGGGTTATCAATTCCAGGCTAGCCTGGGATAAACAGAAAGAATTTCACTTAAAAAAAAAAACAAAACTGAACAACAACAACAAACTAAAAAAATAAATAAATATGATGCAGCCCAGCAAGCCGTGGTGAGGCAGTCACCTGGGACCCAATGATCTCTCTTGTGGGGCTAATACCAAAGGGAATGAGATCATAATCTTATAAACACATCTGTATCCCAAAGTTCTTGGTAATGCTGCTCACTGTAATCAAGACAGGAAAACTATGTTTTCTGACCAATGCATAAAGCACACGCACATTACGTATATATTTACATAATATAACATTATTCAGTCTTTAGGCAGACTCCTAACACTAGCTCATGACTGCCTTTGCACTTGTAAGCACTGAAAGTCTCTCTCTCTTTTTAATTAATTGATTTATTTATTTTATGTATGTGAGTATACACTGTGGCTGTACAGGTACTTGTGAGTCCCTTCATCTGGTTGTTGGGAATTGACTTTAGGACCTCTGCTTGCTCTGGTACAGCCCGCTTGCTCAGTCCCTGCTTGCTCCAGCTCAAAGATTTATTTATTATTATAAATAACTGAATGTCTCTCTTGACTGGTGAAGATTCTTCTTCTTCTTCCTTTTCCTCCTCCTCCTCCTCTTCTTCTTTAAAATATTTATTTATTTTATGTAGCGAATATACTGTAGCTGTCTTCAGACACACCAGAAGAGGGCATCAGATCCAATTACAAATGGTTGTGAGCCACCATGTGGTTGCTGGGAATTGAACTCAGGACTTCTGGAAGAACAGTCAGTGTTCTTAACTGCTGAGCCATCTCTCCAGCTGCCATTATTCAGTTTTTAAAAAGGAGATCTTTCCTATTTGTCACAACATGGATGAATGTGAAGGACATTATATTAAATGAAACAAGCCAGATACAGAAAATGATTATATGATATTACTTAAATGTTAAATCTTTAAAAAGATGTGTGTTGGAGGGGGGGGGGGAAACTCAACTATATTAGAGAAAGAGAATAAAACAGTGGCTGCCTGGTGCCAGGAGTGAGACTGAGGTAAGGAAAGAGATGTAGGTCAGAGATATGAACTGACAGACACATGGTCGAACAAGTATAGAGGTCTAATTGACTACATGAGGATTAGCATTAATAAAATTGCTGCTAAATTGAGGTTGTCCTTGCCATAAAAGAAGGGGTAACTCTGAGATGATGATGCTTCCCCATAGTAACCATTCATACAGTAACAATTTATGTGCCTCACAAACTATGTCTTACATCTTAAAAATATACAAAAAATATTTTAAAACAAAATAATGGCTTGTACTTTCTGGTTATTGATAGGACAATAAGAATTAGTAGATAAGGACTAGAGAGACAGCTCAGTGGTTAAGAGCACTGACTGCTCTTCCAAAGGTCCTGAGTTCAAATCCCAGCAACCACATGGTGGCTCACAACCATCCTTAATCAGATCAGAGGCCCTCTTCTGGAGTGTCTGAAGACAGCTACAGTGTACTTACATATAATAAATAAATAAATCTTAAAAAAAATAGATAAACAGGAGATAAGATGGCCTGAAACTGTAGTCATCTTTAAAGAGCATAAGGAGGGTCATTCCGTTATGACACAGAGTACCAGCCGTACTCCAAGGTGGTGTGGGCCCTATCAGGGTTCCTCTCTCTGTGTACTGCCTTTCCAAGCTACACACCTGACAGGTGAGCTTATCTCCCTGGCAAAAGAGAGTTGTTCCTAGTCCAGGGTGCATCCAAAGCCTTCACACAAACCAGAAAATCAGCTCAACAAGCTCTCCAAAGCATTGCTTGTCCTACTGACTCACATAGCAACACCGTCCCTTCTGCTTTATGGACAGTGTGCACATAGTCAAGTTTAATATTGTTACATCACATGCTACAGATGACTCCATTCCACAGCTTGTCCCGCTAACTCAGTCTTCTCCTATCACAGACTTTTCACAAAGACTTCTGCACTGGCATCTGCCTTCTACTCTCTCTGTCATTGCCTTCCTTCAGATCACTCAGTCCACTTGGGTCAACTCCATGACAGCCTCCGGATTGTCCTCTCTGAGTTCACTGCTAAATCTGCCACCATGGCAACCACACCACCTTGTTCAGCCACTCTTCCAAACCTGATCACCGAGACTCACTTGGTCCAGCTAGAGGGCAGCCTTTTGGCCCCTTGAGCACCACTGGGTGAGAATAGCAAGATTCTCAAACTATGGTCTTCAGGCAAGTTGTATGTGTACCACCTAGGGACAGAGCAGAGGCCTTGCTCAGGTCTCAGGCCCTGCTCCAGAGCTGGTCGGTCAGAATCTATGGGGGAAGGTTGCCACGGGATTTGAGGCGTCTCAGATTTGAAAATCACCATTCCACATGAAGCCTCCACTCTGGTCTAATTGCTCAGGCCGATGTACCAACTATGTCACATTTCTCCTGGCTCACCTTACCCTTTAGCTGTCTTCTGAAGCTGATCCAGGATTCTTGAACAATTAAGCCCAGCTGTTGTCCTCTTCCTCTGATAGCTTGTCCATGCCATTCCTTGGGCACTGATAAATGCTAGTTTACACATTTCACCTTGCTGAGGAATGCCCTTCAGGACAGAGGTATTATCCATCTTTGTACCCCGGGCACAAATTCTTTAGTCATTACATGGCCAGTGATGAATAGTGAATGGCAAAAGCAGATAAATCATTGGAGTGTGGGGTATTTTTAGGCCCAGAGAGCTTTAAGAAAAAGTCCTTGTCAGTGAGGCCCCTGATTCTTGGACTTAGCAATGTGGCTATCAACATAGACTTCTGTTTCCTGTGTTCCTTAAGATGTCCAAGGCATCGTCCTTTTAAAGACAACCTAAGTCACTTCTTTACCGTGGGGCTTCTCAGAACCTTGACTACCACGGTGGAAGTGCTGTCTGCAGGGGGAATGTAGTATTTAGCATATTACTATTAATATGCCCTTGGATTTTCAGTGTGACTGGTATGGAATCTCGGCTATGATGCCACTCAAGTTTAGGATACAGATGTGACTCAGACTCCTGAGGATAGTGTCCTGACATCAGAGTTGCTGGTCAAACTCAAAACCTGTAGGAGCAAAAGCCCAAGTAGGAGCTAAGTTACAGTCCAGCTATTTTAAGCTGGTGTGCTACCACATGAGAGCCTACCCAGAAGCCAGCGGGAAGCTGGCCTGGGTTCAGGTGATAATGTAACCTTTGTAGTAACCTTGCTCAAAGTAACTTCCAAAGGCTTCTCTCTGCAGGGACAGGGGAGGAGTTACGAAGGGTGACTGGAAAGCCTAAGCCTGCCATTAAGTGCTGCTTAGCTGAAATGTCAAAGTGGAAACTCCCCTTGGAAACGGAGGGACAAGAAAGAGGAAACTGCCCACTTGGAAGAGAATGTAGCTGTTGAAGGTTAACAGCTGCCTGTTTTTAGTGGTGTGTGTGTGTGTGTGTGTGTGTGTGTGTGTGTGTGTGTCCAAGTAGAGAAAGGACATGCAAAGGTTCAGACTTTCCTGATTTCACCCAATAGGGGATTCCACATATTTTTTTACTTTTTGCCAGGTAGGCATCCTCTAGGACTCCTTCCCTCCCTGGCCTTGGAGAAAAGCTCCTTTCTCCTGCATTTCTCAGCACAGGGCTCCTTACATACAAGTACCCCTGTGCCTGTCCCTGCCTCTTTACACCTAGGAGCCGAGAGCAGTCGCTAAACCACACGTGGCTATGGACATCCACTGGCTGCCAGCAGAGCAGGATTTGCACGTGTGGTCTCACTAACAGTGGTTCTTCAGAGTCTTTACTTTGACAGAATTTCAGACTTGGAGACCAGTTGCAAGGCCAATACAAAGGATCTATATATACCCGTCCCCGACTTCCTCCCTGACCTCAGTATGAATTACACAGATTTATTTCCTTTTATTTCCAAATATTTTGACTTTTTTTTTCCTGAAAGCAAAGCTGCTTTCTTACACAGTTAAAGTACAGACTCTAGCATGTTCTCTGTTCAGATATCACCAAATGTTCTAATGTCCTCTTCAGATGGACGAGGCTGATCTGTGTACTTCTTATGAGGACAAAATAACTAAACTACTGAACGCCTCTCACTCTGGGTTTGGCAGATGTTTCTTCAGGCTTGGATTTAGGGTGCACACTCTGTAGAGGCAGCCTCACTCATACACTGCATCAGAGGCCCGCAGCATGGATTTGACTCTTCTAGAGATGTGAGCCTGGATCCTCTGGCTCAAGGGCTTTCTGTCACCGACACTGTTCTTAAGTGGTTTACTCCTGAAGCCTGCCTTGCCTAACCATCTACATGACAAATTAGCTATAGGTAATGTTTGAGCAAAATTACTTTGTAACATACTTAACTCCATTCATAAGACAGTTCCCTGGTCAGAAATACAAGAAGAATTTATTCCTTCACTGAAGACAAGAGTGGAAATATATAATGAAAGCTGTAATTACAGTAAAAGCTAGAACTAGATTTTTAAAAATTAATACCTTTTAATGAGCTTGCATAATAACGTTTTTATGCACATGTATCCTGTGTTGCTCACACCTGCCCTTGCTCTCCCTTCCAACTCTACACCCATATTTTGTCAAAATTTTGCAAGTTTTGCTGTAAGATGCTACTCATATTCAAGTCTTCGACCTCTGGGGAAGTTTCTGAAAGCTAGCCTGTAAGTTTACAACCAAACCACAATCCTCTTCTGCAGATCTTCAGACTGTCATTGAAAACTGGGTTAGCTGGGCCATGGTGGTGCACCTTCAGTCCTGGTGCTGGGAGGCAGAAAGCAGATCTCTCTGTGTCTGAGGCCAGTCTGGTCTATAGAATGAGTTCTAGGACAGCCAGAGCTACACAGAGGAACTCTATCTAAAAGAAAAAAAAAGAAAAGAAAAAAAGGAAGAAAGAAGGAAAGAAAGAAAGGAAGAACAAAAGAAAAAAGGAAAAGAAAATGAGATTGGAACTTTTGTGGAGAGACATGAAGTTCTGGCTAGATCAATTAACTACTCCTGTTACTAATAGACATGGGAAGATCCTCATGATAAGGAGCAGTGGTTACTCTTAAGTCTGGGACAGAACAGACTCACTGAAAAAGCCACAGGCTGAGCAAAGGAAGGAGCATTCAAAGATATCAGCAGGCAGCGGCTCATTCCATTCCTCCAGGTTGAATTTAAATGTTAAAGGCAGGAAGAATGGCAAGGGCACATGAGAGGACAGACCAGCAAAGGCCTCAGAGGCTCCAGGCTTGAGTACAGACAAGGAACTCTTAGCTAATCGTCCTAGCAAATAGCCAGCCTTGGCAGAAGGAAAGCCGAGCCTAGATGGGGAAGACCCAGACAGCTCCCGGGAAGGCCACTTGCCAGTTACACTTAGGACTAGATGGTGCCCTATGAGGCCTCTACTGCCCTTGGGGCAGGTGAGGCAAGTTAACATCTAGTTCTGTAGCCAAGAGCCAGTTCCCAAGATTTGTGAGCATTTCCTAATCAGGAAAAACATCCAAGATACCCAATGAGCTGCAAAGAATTAGGGTACTTATTTACTTAGGGCAAAGGTCAGAACTCAGGCATCTTTACGGATCGATAGGAGAGGCATGAAGGAGAAACTGGACGCTGGGCAGTAAGGGCCGAGGTATAATGGAGGATGGAGGATATTCTTATTCATGCGTATTTCCAAAAACAAAACAAAACAAAACAAACAAAAAAACTATCCCTCAGCTAGAGTGTCTTGAGCCACAGTGTGCAGCTGTGTTGATTCTGTCCAGCAGTATGGCCTTACCAGTGACCCTGCAGAAGCCATACACTGCTAGACCACTGCCATAAGAGCACCCATTTCCCAGAAGCTAAGGGTCCACACTGCCTAGACTCTGCCCACTGTGACGGCTCTTCTATTGAGTGGATGCTGGCTCTCGTAGTAAGTTCCCTTTACGTGTGTGAAGGTGTTGCATTGTTATCAGCTCATTTAACAACTGTTTGAGTGTTGTCTGTGTGCTATCCTGATGTGAGCTCTAGTTGTACAGTAGACAAAACCCCTGGTGACATTCAGGGGTCCAGATGGAGTTAGATAGCAAACGAGTAAGTGGCTCAGAAAACCTTCCAATCTGGGATGGTATCCAGGGAATTTAAATGGGTAGGAGAGGGCCTGGATGGTTCTTTCAGAATGAGAAGCTGGTGATGGTCTCTCTGAGAAGTGATCTTTAGCCAGAAGACAGGAAAGAGCCAACTTTGTGAAGAGAGGGGTACGTTTCTTGCTAAGGGGGAAGTTTAAGTCCCTTGAAGGTAGTCCTTGCGGCTGGCACACAGTTACTCATGAAGGGACATGAAATGAAGCTGGGCAGAGAGGCAGAGACTGGACCTAGACCTTTGTGAGCCACACTGGGGTGCTAGAAATTCATCTTAACTGCACCAAGAAGCCAACAGTAGGGTTTAGAAGGGTCAGTATTGGCACAGGCAATAAGAGATACATTTATTTATTTATTTATTTATTTACTTACTTACTTATTTATTTTTGGGACAGAGTTTCTCTGTGTAGCCCTGGCTATCCTGGAACTCACTCTGTAGACCAGGCTGGCCTCGAACTCAGAAATCCATCTGCCTCTGCCTCCCAAGTGCTGGGATTAAAGGCATGTGGCACCACTGCCTGGCCTTATTTTTAGTTTTTCAAGACAGGGTTTCTCTGTGTAGCCCTGGCTGTCCTGGAACTTACTCTGTAGACCAGGCTAAGATGATTTATTTTGGGGCTGGTGAGATAGCTCAGTGGGTAAGAGCACTGACTGCTCTTCCAAAGGTCCTGAGTTCAAATCCTAGCAACCACATGATGGCTCACAACCATCTGTAATGAAATCTGATGCCCTCTTCTGGTGTGTCTGAAGACAGTGATAGTGTACTTACATATGATAAATAAATAAAAATCTTTTTTTTTTTTTTTTAAAAAAAAGATGATTTATTTTAATTGATAATCTTGTATTCTTTTATGGTTGGTTAAATTTCTCTTGAATTGGAATTACTTTTCCACTAAGAATCACCTTTTCTTCTGGCAAAGGCTAAAAAAGATATTGCTCACAGTTCTCAAGAGGAAGAGCAGGTCACATGTGGCCAAAGGTTGTACAGGCAGAGAAGGAAGCAGAGGGCTAAGTCTACCGGGGACAAGGCAGGAAAAGCAGGTTTCGAATTGACTAGTTTGAATAATTTCATCGGGCACTAGAGTGTAAGAGGCTGTCCTAACGTATCTGGTACCTGGCCCTGTGGTGACTCAGGGAGGTGGAGGGTAGTCTAGGGAAGTAATATCTTACTAAATATGGATAAATAAGAATGATTAAGGCCGGGCAGTGGTGGCGCACGCCTTTAGTCCCAACACTTGGGAGGCAGAGACAGGCGGATTTCTGAGTTCGAGGCCAGCCTGGTCTACAGAGTGAGTTCCAGGACAGCCAGGGCTACGAGACAGAGAAATCCTGTCTCAAAAAAATAAAAAAAAAAAAAAAAAAAAAAAAAAAAAAAAAAAAAAAGAATGATTAAGACATATACAAATCAGGTATCTGGACAAAACACTCCATATTGAACTCACACATATACGGCCTTCTCATCCCTCCTAGGCAGCTTGTGTGCCTGCCGCCTGTGTGTCTGCCACCTGGTCTCTTTCTTCCTGCCATGATTGGTAGCATTGGGTAGTATTACCAAGGAGCTCTGCCTCCACCTCTGACCTTGCTTACCCTCCTGTTTAGGGAGCTCTTTGCCAGACCTACGCAGCTCAGTCCCCCTTCCTTTGGGTAGTTACTAAAACACATTCTTCTTAGGACACCTCCTTTGCCACTCCACCCTCTAGGCCACAGTTCCCTGTCACTCACCTTACACTACTGAGTGCTGTCTAGCCAGCTGTATTAACTGTATCTCATTATTTCTCAAATATTTGTTCTTCCCTTTGATATCCAGTGCCTTGTTGATCCAGCAGAGGGCTGCTCTCAGAGCTGGCTAACTCCTCAAGATGGTCAGTGACTCTTATCAGCAAAGTCACCTGTGTAGGCCCAGGTCCAGATCCAGTTCTCCTTTATCAGCCTTGCTTCCCTAGACTATACGCTTCACCTCCCTGAGTCACCCCAGGGCCGGGTACCAGATAGATAGGGACAGCTTCTTACACTCCAGTGCCCGCTGAATCATTTCACATTCAAACTAGTCAATTCAAAACCTGCTTTTCCTGCCTTGTCCCCAGTAGACTTCAGCTCTCTGCTTCCTTCTCCACCTGCATTTCCCATGGCTACATACAACCTGATCCTCTCTTTGGAACTGTGAGCAAACTATTTTTTTTTTTTTTATATTGATCCCTTGATCCGCTGATTCTGCTGATCCTCAAATTTCCCTATTAATAAATATGATATGTATTTAGACACCTACTGTAAAATTCATTATTCATTACTTGTTTATCCTTATGTCCTCACCAGAGTGCAAGCTCTAGGAGGTCGGTGGCTTTCTGCTTCATGGTCGTGCTTCCAGCAACCAGAAGGGACCCTGGCATGAACTGGAACACTCTGCCATACACTGGGGAAGAGACGAGGTCATAGCAAGCTCCCAATAAATATGTCTCAATACTCAATGAAGTCAAGGGAAGCAGGGGGTGGGGCTGTGTGCCTGCCAGTGTGCTTGGATGAAACCTGAAGCCAGTTGGGAGGCGAGATGAACCTATGACTTGAGATCTGGCTTTTCCCCTTCCTCTTTATGAACCCTGCTTCCCTCATCTGTAAAATGAGACTTGTTATCTACCTCTGAGATGACAATATTTAAAGCAATAGGGAAGGGTTGTTGTATAACAGCAAATAGGAACAATAATTACTACTACTATGTTGCAATGTAGAAAAGCCCACAGGCCTTGGGCTCACAAGACAGTGTGCTTTTGGTCCACACCACAAGCATGCTGTGCTCTCTGCTGCCTGCCTGGATGGGTTCCCCTTGCTTCTCCTCCTCAGGACAGAAGTTACAGGAGGAGGGACTCTCTTCCTCGCTGTTAGTTGTTCCTTATTCCTTTCAGAACCCCCTGGTCCCAGTTGGGCACAGATGCAGAAGCTGACCAACCCTGGGCTACTGCAAACACACAAATAGACTCCTAGGTGTGACGAGGTGACTCTCAGGCCCTGGATGGCCAAACTTGGAAACTCAGGAAGGGATTTTTCTGTCTCCTAACATTTCCCATCCATTTCTGACTTCAGGTTAGAAAATACTTCATGAACACAACAAACAAAAACCCTTAAATGAAACAGGAGAGTGCAAAGGGTGGGTTGGAGGCACTGTAGAAGTTACATGTAGTCATTACAGGAAAAAAAAAATAGAAGATTCAGTTTCTGGAACCCAACCTTCACAACATTCATTTCACCTTCATTCTGTACTCCGTGTGTGTGTGTGTGTGTGTGTGTGTGTGTGCACAGAATGGTGTAATTATGGAGTCAATGACCTAAATCTCAAGCCTAAATATAGATGACCTTCTTCATCTATGGGCCCTCATAGTCTAGGGCCCTGGGTGGCCCAAGCATTGACAGAGTACCTTTCCTGGGCTTTACATGGTAGCCAGGGCCTAGGCTCCCAACCCCCTAATAGAAAGAGTAACATAACAGCCCTGCCATAGGAGCCTTGGGCACCAAGAGCCCAGATGTAGTTGACAGCCTTCCTGCCAACTGTGGCATGATCTTAGGTTAGCGTAAATCACTAATATACCCAACGGAAGCACTGTAGGTCATCTCTACCAGCCCCTTTACCTTAAACCTCAGACAGATGATTAAAATGTAGTTATAGGCAGACTTCCGTGTGCCATTATTGACCAGGAGGGTGACCCCTTCAGATCCTGCCCTTCTTAGCAACTCAGCCAGGCTCACAGCAGGGAACTCAGCTCCCAGGGACCAAGGTTAGAACCTGAGCTGCCCAGAAGGCAGGAAGGGAGGCGGACACAGCATGGGTTCCGTTCACTTTTAGCAAGTCATGGCTGAATACATAACTGAATACACAAACCCAGGTGCCCTTCTTTGGACTCATGAACAAAGAGAGTTTCTTTAGGATTACAGCCCAAGTCTGGATATTGATGGGCCAGGAAGCATCTCTCCCTCCCTTTGTCCCTCCCTTCCTGCACCTATTCTGGGGAGTAAGCCATAGTCTCTGTGCTACCCAGTTTCTATGTTTGAGCTAACTCAGCTTTTATATATTCTGCCAAATAGCCCTCTAAAACATCTCAGAGCAATGATTTCAATTCATACTTCTACAGCATAAGGGTGAAAAACGACCTTTGTTTTAATTTTCCCTCTTGTGATTGCCATTTATACTATCATCTCAAAAGTTTGTTGTCAGGGCTGAAGATAAGAGTGCAGACTTTTTTTTTGTTTTTGTTTTTTTTTGTTTTTGTTTTTTTTTGTTTTTGTTTTTTTTGTTTTTGTTTTTGAGACAGGGTTTCTCTGTGTAGCTCTGGCTGTATCACTCTGTAGACCAGGCTGGCCTCAGAAATCTGCCTGCCTCTGCCTCCCAAGTGCTAGGATTAAAGGCGTGCGCCACCACCGCCAGGCTCAGGCTGTTCTTTTAAAGGACCAGAGGTTTATTCCCAGCACCCACACGGCTGCTTACAACCATCTCTACCTCTAGATCCAGGGGATCTCATGCCCTCTTCTGGCCTCCACAGGCACTGCACAATGTACATGCAGGTAAAACACTCCTTTTTTTTTTTTATTTTTTTTATTTTTGGTTTTTTGAGACAGGGTTTCTCTGTGTAGCCCTGGCTGTCCTAGAACTCACTCTGAAGACCAGGCTGGCCTTGAACTCAGAAATCCACCTGCCTCTGCCTCCCAAGTGCTGGGATTAAAGGTGTGCGCCACCACCGCCCGGCTTAAAAAAGTTTTTAAAAACTTTAATGTTGCAGGTAGAACCCAGGTCTTCACACATCCCATGTAAATCCTCTGTCAGCAAGATACTTCTCCAGGGGTTTACTTCTCTTTTAAAGTCTTAGTCTATAAAAATATTGCTGATTTTTTTTTTTGTTTGGATTTTTTGAGACAGGGTTTCTCTGTGTAGCCCTGGCTGTCCTGGAACTCACTCTGTAGTCCAGGCTGGCCTTGAACCAAATTACTGGATGGCTAGCTTATTTTCTTACCTATTTATAAGAATTCTATGCATTTTAGACATTAATCTTTTATCTATTTATATAGGTCATAAACATTCTTTCTTAGCCTGCTATTAGGTTTAACTTCCTTTATCTATCACACTTGCCTGGAATTCATCTGGAATTTCTTGTGTATGCTGTGGTTTGGGAATATAATTTACCTCACTTGAAATGCTAGGAAAAACAGTTTGTAGTAGGAATATCAAAGAATTTTCAGCTTCATCTTTTATAGGCTACATTTTTATGATGTTTACGAGCCAAGACCATAGAACAACTAAGGCAGCGGCCTAGCCACACAGCTCGCTGTGTGCTCTAGCTCATGACCACACCACACTCATGGCAGTGGGAGAGCTTGGAGTTCTGGCTTTTCGGTGGTTCTTGTGTTCCAACGAGGACTCCCATCAAAGGCGAGAGACATTACAGGCTAATCGTTTGTAGCCAAAGTTTAAGGACGGAGGAATGCCCTAAACAAGAACAGTACAGTAACTGATTGCCTTGTGCACAAACTCCAACCAATGTGATTTCTTTCTCTGTGTATTTTCTACAACCATGAATTTAAGTTTCATTACATTTACATTCTATAATGGATGCTGAGCATCTAAGCCATCCCATATAGGGATAATTGGGAGGAATTGACAGGGGATTGGGATGATAGGAGGGTGCCCAGAGGTAGGTTTTCTAGTAAAGCCCTGGGAGAGCTGGAAACACTGGCAAGGCTATCATTGTGAGTATGCACCTGTGTATGTGTGTGTGTGTGTGTGTGTGTGTGTGTGTGTGTGCATGTATGTGCACCTGTGTATGTGTGTGTATGCATATATGTGCACCTGTGTATGTGTGTGTGCATGTATGTGCACCTGTGTGTGCATGTATGTGCACCTGTGTATGTGTGTGCATGTATGCGCACCTGTGTGCGCATGTATGTGCACCTGTGTATGTGTGTGTGCATGTATGTGCACCTGTGTGTGCATGTATGTGCACCTGTGTATGTGTGTGCACGTATGTGCACATGTGTATGTGTATGTGCACCTGCGTTGAAGGCTGAAGAGAATGCACCAGTGCTTAAAGGGAGGGGTGGGACTAGAGACAGATTCATCTACTATAGCTACTACTTTGCTCTCAAGTGTTTTAACAGACTCCATCATGGGCGCATAACAGGGGCTTATTAAATTAAAAAGGCCTGTGGAGGCTGGAGAGATGGCTCAGCAGTTAAGAGCACTTGCTGCTTTTATAGCAAATCTGAGTTAGTTCAACTCTCAGGACCCACATCAGGCAGCTCACAGCCACCTGGGACTTCAGATCTAAATTCTGTACCCTCTGGTCTCTCTGGGCACCCCCAAACAAGTGTGCAATATAGAGACAAACTGCACATGCACACACATACACACACACACACACACACATACACACACACACACAGAATAAATAAAAAAAATTTTTTTAAAGATCCTTGAATACATAAGTTCTGACAAATACATAGAGTTTTTCTAAAATAACCCAGAGTTACCAAAACTCAGTAATAAGAAGTAAAATACAGCCGGGAGGTGATGGCACACCTTTAATTCCAGCACTTCGGAGGCAGAAACAGGCAGATTTCTGAGTTCAAGGCCAGCTTGGTTTACAGAGTGAGTTCCAGGACAGCCAGGGCTACACAGAGAAACCCTATCTCGAAAAAAAAAAAAAAAAAAACCCAAAAAACAAAAACAAACTATGCACAATGTGGTGGCATTAAAAAAAATCTTCACAATGTTGTGCAACCATTGCTGCTATTTCTGTGAACTCTCGTATGCCATCCTGTGCTGAGAACACACAACACACAGCCGTGCTGAGCGATAACAATTCTCTGTGTACACAGGTGCTAGTGTTTGCCCATTTACCACGGAGACTGACACTAAGAGGTTAAGTTCCTTATGGTGGATCACGGGGTCAGCAGAGGTCAGGGCCAATACTCAAGGCATGTCTGGAGGGCTTCAGAGTCTATGCCTTCCGTGGTTTGGGGCTCCATTCAGATCAAGGTGCAGAGAGGAATGAAAGTATCCTAATGCACCTATTATCTCTACATAGAAAATGAATTTAAAAATACCTCGATGAAACTTTGAATTGGGAAGAGGTCTGAAGATTTTCAAGCCCAATAGGATGGAAATCGCACAGAACTCTCCCCTCTTTATTTAATGGATAATTCGTTTTAAGAATCATAAAACAGTATTTATAGGGCTTTCATGAGCTCATCTGAAACCTTCGTCTCCCAGACCTATTTTCCACCATTAGGCACCTCGACTTTGAAATATTCTATCACAAGATCATGCAGAAACAGCCTTTGTGGTTGGGGAACAGCAATAGTTCAACAGTGGCATCAGGAAAGGCTCCCTCCAGGGCTCAGAGGCCAGTGACTTCCACAGCCCACTCTAGAGCACCCCAGCCACAATGAAGCCTGACACACCAAAAGGCAGTCCTGGCTCCTACTTGTTTAGGGCTCTTAACTGGGCCTTTTAGTCTGCCACTCGATTTCAAAAAAGGGATCTCAATATAGAGTCAGAATCTAAGGCACAGAGCACAGGACCACACGTACCCTTTCCCATTATCCTACCGAAAGAGGCTTAGAGAAAGACCCTCTCACGTACGCTATTGTTCTCTTTGACGATGGATTGTTGGGCTTGTCGGGGGTGCAGATACACCCTCTTTCCTTTCTTTTACCTTTATTAAGCTCAAAGCTAAAATGCAGTGAACTGAGCTGAAGAGGTGGCTCAGTGAGGGAAGTGCTGGCTGCATAAGCATAGAGGACTGGAGTTCAAATCCCAACAACCCTTATAAAGCCAAGCACAATGACAGTGAGGGAAAGGCTCAGGGGCAGCTAGCCTGGTACGTGTACTGGCAAATGACACAAAGAACCTGTCTTAAACAAGGTGAGGATCGAGGACAGATCTCTGAGGTTACCCTCTGACTTTGAAATGTGTGCCACGGTACATGTGTCCTTGCCCTGACAGACATAAAAGTATATATGTACATGGGCATGAGTCACATGCATAAATACACAAAAATAAAAAATATGTGGCAATTTTAATTTAAAGTAAAGGACCCAACAGACTAACACAAATTTTATCTGTTTTGTTCTGCAACACTGGGGTTTGAGTTCAGGGCATGGTGCGTGCCTGGGAAATTCTCTGTATTGGTGCTTTACTGCTGAGCTAGGTCCTCACCTGCACATATCTTAATATCCATGGTGAGGGGTGTGGGGGTGGGGGGAACCTATGCTTTAAAAGAAAAGACTTTGCTGGCCTGGAAACACACGCACACACACACACACACACGCACACGCACGCACGCGCACGCGCGCACACACACACACACACACACACACACACACACACGCACACGCACGCACGCACGCACACACACACACACACACACACACACACACACATTGGGTCTGGCCTCCAGGTCATTTTCCTAGGTAAGAACAGATCCTGGTTGTGGTGCTGCTGGGGAAGACAGGTAGATCAGGCAGGGTTCTGGAAAGGCTGTGACAGCTTGGAGCTGCCCCCTCAAGAGACACAATGCTATTTTAAGAGATAAACAAGTGTGGCTGTGGTTAAAGATAATCATAGTCAGATGCTGGCAAAGTAGACAAACATTTCTAGGCCTGTGCTATTTAGAGTATGAAAATGCCTCTGTGTGTGTGTGTGTGTGTGTGTGTGTGTGTGAGTGTGTGTACACCAGGCAATGCTTATGTGGAGCTTTGGTAGCACACACTTACAGATAAAACTAACACCCTACAGTAAGGCTGCTCCTGGGAGTGCTACCCCATCCTAGGGCTAAAAGAAGACAACAGGGAGCTATATTAATACGATTCTACTGTAGTAAAAAAAAACCAAAGGGATGTCACCCAGAGGTGGGCAGCAGGATAATTCCAGAGAGAGGAGACGTCAGAGAAGCCAGAACTCAACTGTCTAGCTACCTGCTCTGGGAAGAATGGGTTCATGTCTGCGAGCCTCAGTGTTCATATCTGGGAAATGAGTAGGCTGAACCGAGGCGCCGAAGGGCAGCAGACACTGCAGTGTACACCATGCATTGTTGTCTGTCTGTCTGTCTGTCTTTGCTAGGGACGCTCCTTCCTTACCCAGGCCTCCTGCCCTTTGTGCTATGCCCTTGGTTTCTTAGATAAAGAGCACCAGCGCTGACCCTCCAAGACCCAGGCCCTTTGTCATGACGCCTCAGTGAACAGAATTCTCCCCCTCTACGCGGCCTGTCCTTCTGTCCTTTGAATACCAGGAAAGATGGACATGTTTCAGTGGTTCCTAAACTACCCCTGTTTCCCATCAGACCCAGGTTGACATTCACTGTGGAGGGCATCTGCTGGCTGTCTCCCCAGCATGTCTGCTCTTCATAAGAGCTCTCCAGATTTCCTGGCTTTGAGAGGTGAAACCCTGTCTGCTCAGTCTCTACCCCAGCAGTGTGTCCTGCAATAACAGAGATATTTCATTCTCTGGACTAGAAGGATTCACTTAAGGAGGAGGATGTGATACAAATTAGATGGCCCCAAGAAATGCAGGACGTCTTCCTCTCCACCGAACATGAAGTTGTAAGTGAACTCCACAAAAAGTGTGGTGGCACACGCCCTTACTCTCAGCACTCAGGAGACAAAGACAGGCAGCTCTCTGTGAGCTCAAGACTAGCTTGTCTACGGAAAAGAGTTCCAGACCAGCCAGTGCTACATAGCAAAACCTTGTCAAAAAAAAAAAGACTAATTTAACCAATAGTACATTCACACAAAGAACCAAGTTTCTTTTTGTGTGTGTGTGTGTGTATAAAGTGAGAAATGTAGTTATTAAATATAATAAGCTCTAGTTGGCCGATCTAGTTCTGATGACAGAACAGAAATTAAACAGATGTAGATGGCAGGTCAGATATTTACCAGAGCCAAGCAGATAACTACAGTAATTAAAAGAACATGTCTAAGAGGATCTGCTTTGAACATGAATGTGGAATAATGGCACACAATGAACACATACAAAGCCCCTTAGTAGTGGCTTGTCCAAAAAAAAAAAAAAAAAAAACCTTGCTTAAAGAATCCAATATAGGGCTGGGAGATGGCGTAGCAGTTAAACAGTGTGCCTTGGAAGTGCTGCACACAAAGGCCACATGGTCATGGCAGCCCACCTATAATTCCAGAAGACAGACATGGGAGCCTCAGAACACGCTAGCTGGTAAGATACAGCACTAGCAAGCTCTGGGTTAGAGCAAGGGACCCTGTCCTTAAAGATCATGGTGGAGGGCCATCCAGGCAGAGTCCTGACATCAAATTTGGGTTTCCATATGAACATGCATACACACATATCTCCATACACAGGTGAACGTACAAACACAAGCACACGGAGACCATATACACAAACATAGGAAAAGAAAAAAAATGGAAAGTTAAAAAAATCCAACACGTTGGCCTCTAGAATTTGAGAGGAGACCATTCTTAGGAGAACCATTACCTTGAACCAGCCCAACAGAGGAGAGGCTCCGATGGCTCAAAGATTAGGCAAAAGGCTCAGACAGGAGGCCCGTGTCCCATGTCTGTCTCCTTGAAAGCAATGCTAGCTTGTCTACCCCATCCCACTGAAGAGTTCATTTGGAATGAAGGCCTTGCAAAGACAAAAACAAACAAACAAACAAACAAACACACACACACACACACACACACACACACACCTGGCGATGGGGTGGGGGAGGGGGGGAAACGTTACTGCCCTGGAGCTAGAGTCTACCGCGCATCCTCTGTGCTTGGGAGCCAGGAACTGTGTTTTCGCCTGAATCCTCACAACAACCTATATTCTCTAAAGCAGACTGTGGAAGGAACTGGCAATATGGAAGTCAGGTTACCAGACAGAGCTGGCGCACTTACGGAGCACTGATGGCAGAGAAGAAACAGCTGGATCCTCTCAGATCTTAGAGACCTGAGCTAAAAGAATTGCTCGTGATTAGATCTTTTACTTAAGAAAGGAAGAAAGAGAGAAAGAAAGAGAAGAAGAGCAGGTGAGCCCAGAGCGCTGGCTGACCTACATTTCCTTCCCTGTCAAGTCCACTTGTGATACTAACCAGGCACTTCCCCACAAAAGCTCTGTGCTCTTTTTCGCCTCTTAACTTCCAGTGAAGGTACTTTGTAAAGACACAGGAACTCAACACGGCTTCTTCAACTTGTCTTAGGACTTCTGGCTAAGCATCTGTCAGAGATCAGATAGACACCCAAAGATGATACTATTTAAATCATAACCTGACCCAACCCTAGAAGCACCACACAGACGCACTCTATGGTCCAGAGTACTTATAATGGGAAGTGTGGCTAGATCCTAATGAGGCAAATTTACTGACTAAAATTGCCTTTAGTGCTCTGCTTTATACATTTTCAGTGCCTGGCTTGGCTTGGCAAAGTTATTCTACAACCAGGACTTCAGACACTGGTCCTGCCCTGTCTCTGCCATATGTACCCACTGATACAGAAGATGATGCCAACTGAATGAAGGCTCGAGCTGGCAAGCTATCAACATAGCACAATGAGCAGGTTGTATCTCGTTAACCTAGGACTAGTTGTCTTTGGATTAGGAGACAAAGGTGAACACATAGTTGTAGCATAACATTTGGCAAGTAGCCATGGCAATTACAAGCCACTAAGTTATGTCATGGACACTTTACAATGGGAGGAATCTGGGTGGGTGGAGAATATGAGGGACTTTCTCTAAGGGACTCAGACAAGCTAGGATAAAGGCCAACAGTGATACCTGTGGTCCTCCCCCACCCGACCTCCTCCTCATCTTCTCCCAGGGCTGCTTAGGCTCTTGGAAAAGCTCATCCTCCTCCCCTCCTCCCTCCCACACATACACACACCCTGGGAATAGTCTAGCTCTGGTTTTGCTCTCAGAGCCCTGGCTTGCCTTGCTGGCAGAAGGGTCAGAGTTAAATTTAGACCTGACCACCTCCCTGGGACTGAGCTGGGTCACTAGCTATGTGAGGAGAGAGGGAGTCACTATAGTAGGGCTGGCTGCTGATGCTCTCAAATGGAAATACTGTCTGCTAGGCTGAAGGGACAGAAGTTCTAAACCAAATCACAAAGAACTGGGAGATTAAAAATTAGAAAGGTTGAAACAAACCTCACAAGGGTTGCTGAGGTTTCTGTCCCCAGCAGAACACAAATGAACAAGCACGGTTATTGCTGGCTCCTTTTTTAATTTTTAACCTTTGTTGTTACTCTTTGTGTATGGGTACACATGTCTGTGTACTGCATGCACGCAGTGCCTGTGGAGACCAAAAGAGGGCGTCAGATACCCTAGAACTGGAGTTAGACAGTTGTGAGCTGCCAAGTGGGTGCTGGACATCAAACCCATGTCTTCTTGCACTGAAGCGCTAAGCCACATCTCTAGCCCTATCTCTGGCTTCTAAAGCCCTTGATGGACTAGAAACTGGGCAAGATCTCAGAACTGACTTAGAACAACGGCCCACAATCAGATCTACAATTTACCCAAAGAGGGGTACATAGACACACTTGAGATGTGGGCCATGACTGTGGTGGGTCCTGGGAGAGGCAGGAGCTGTGGATGGGACCTCAGAACAGGCGCTGATCCCTCTGCCGTTGGGTGAGTGGGATGGGTGGGTGCTCAGGATGAGTGGGAAGGGCCAAGGTGAGAGACAGTAAACAGGAGTCTGCTGTTTTAATTTAGATCCCAGTGATAAGCTATCTAAGAGGAAGTTCACGGGTTGACAGTTCCATAGGGACAGAGGTCGTGAGGTAGGGAGTAAAGGTGCCACCATGGCCCTTTGTGGCCAGACAGCACAGATGCTCAGGGTCTGCAGAGCAAAGACTCCCACGTGAGCTCCTCTTCTCCTTCTTTTCTGAGATGAGACTCTCCCTGTGCTGTCCAGGCTGGCCTCGACCTCCTGGGTTCAAGCCATGGTCCCAGCGCTAGGACTGTGGTGTAACGCAGTGCTCAGCCTTTCCGAGTGATGTGTGGTGTAACGCAGTGCTCAGCCTTTCCGAGCGACTGAAACAAACAGCTTCAAGCAAGGTACCAAAATTCACACTGCACATAGCTATAAGTGGCTCAATGCTCTTTGACTGTATTGTCTTTGTGTTCTCCCATAATACTTAGCAAGGTCTTTTGGAAAGACTCCTTAAATAGGGCCCAGAGTTCAAACAGTGTGTTAGGGGCCCAATGAAAAGCAGCAACACAACATTTGATATTTATGTCACTCTTTCAGACAGGGCCCCAGTTGCCCAAATAAATCTCCATGCCCCACCAAGTCTCAGTGTTCTATTTATTTTTATTGACTTGAGAGCACTCAGAAGATGTGTATAAAACGCACACACACATACAGACACATACAGACACACAGACACACACAGACACACACACACAGACATACACACACAGACACACAGACACAGACACACACACATGCACACAGACACACAGACACAGACACACACACACGCACATGCACACAGACACACACACACACACAGACACACACACACACACACAGACACACACACACAGACACACACACACGCACACGCACACAGGAACCTAATCCGTGGCTCCATCTACATTGTAAACAGATGAGGGCAGAGCTTTGTTCTGCTTTGTTTTCTATATATCTCCCAGCCCTTAGAGGAATGACCCATGACTAGGAGTCAGATACACTCTGGGAGCCCAGGCCTTGCTAGGCCTGTGTGGACTTCGTAGTCCTGTTTGACTGCACCATACTAGGTGTCTACACCTGGCTTCAGATTAGAACTGCTCTTCCCTTCCATCTAGTCTAGAGGGGTCATAGGAAGCTCCTTGGAAGTCTTAAAACGTGTTCTGGGTTTGCTTGGATGCTCGGGCAGACTCTGATAGAATAAGACCAGCTGGACCTAGCTCTTAGCTCGTGGTAGTTGGTTACCAAGTTGTGGGGTTGAGATGGACTTGGGTCCCCAGAATCCCAGGAGATATTTGTGAACACCAGATGTAAGTGGCTACAGTGGGAAAAGATTTTTGGTCAAGACATAGTTTCAGGAATTTCTGGGAGGAAATTCCAGTTTGCTGGGTCCCTGTTGTCCTAGATTTCTTTCCAAAGAGCTGGGTTCCCTGCTGGCCGGATCCAAACCCTGCTCTATCTCTCCCAAACAGAGAGGCAGGTGCTCTCTGCTTTCACTACCCTCCCCCTTCAAAGGCCAAGTCATCTGCTATAGTTAGCATGATGTCATCTCCCCAATTTCCACCAAAATATAGAAAGAGGCGAAAGTACAATGTATGTACTCAGCACAACAAGGACTTGCTGAAAATTATCTCCACTCTAACATGGAACCAATTAAAACAATTGAAACACTCCATTTTTTTTTTAATTAAAAAAAAATTTTTTTTTGATACTGTTGTGTCTTTGACACCTGGTGAATCCTGGTAGTCCCAAAATTTTGGAGTGACACAGAAAGTGTGTGTGCCTTAACTTCCCACATGATTAAAGAACTGCTGAAATCATTTCAAATGACACTTGGGACTTCTGGATGTTCCACAACAACCAAACACTTCCTTAGCACTTACAACAAGCCAGCCTAAGTGGTTTGTATATATCAATTCATTTATACTTTGCACAAATCTCCAGGAATAGATTCCATGGTCATTTCTATTTTCCAAGAAAAAAAAACCCAAACAAACAAGAAAAAGAATGTATTTATATAAGTTGTACAAGGTCGCAGAGAAAAGCAGTCGATCTGGCATTCATATTCACTGTGACTCTTGTCTTGACCCAACCTCTCACTACAGCAATCTATTACCTTGCAATACAGAACCACAAAATACAGTTCTATTTATAGACTCTGTATATTAGTACATAGCCCAAGAATCAAAGGTATTAGTTTGTTATACTCTGAGCCAGAGCATTTTTCTCATATAAAAGAATTAAGCTAATTCAGAAAATGTAAACAGAGGTAAACAGTTGGGGAGCCATGAAATTCCAAGTTCCAGAGCATGCTTTTCATAATCCTAAACAAATTCCAGCACACTGCTCCTTTCAAAGGGTGAAGCTACTGGTAGCAAATGAGCTTCCAAGTTCAGAAACCCTCCAAGTGCAGAACCTCCTCTCTAGGAATCTGCCCTTAGGATGCAGGTATGGGCAGGTGTTGTTATAATATTGTTTAGAGCCAAAATGAAAAATCACTTCAAATAAGGAAGTTGATTAAATATGAACAATTCACATTGATGCATGATTAAAAGGCATCTAGCAGTATTGTTAGTTCTCAAACAGAACAGCCAATGGAGGTGCCTATTTAACAGAGCAAAGCAGACCAGGGGTTTGGCACCAGATGAATGGGAAAGTGAAATGATAGGTGGACAAGACCATTCCTAGGTGTGGTGGAGAAGATTTACTGCAGAGATGAGGGAGAGCATAGCCAGAGGCAGAAACAGCTGGGAGTGAACAGAGTGAATGGGGAGGGCAGCCCAGCTCCTGGGCTGGGGACTTCAGGGGGCGGGGTGAGGGGACTGCCAGCCATATCCTGTAACAGGTAGAGATTGAGGGATGATAGGAGAGTCTGGTGGCCAGGACTCCTTGATATGTTAAATAGGCACCTTAGTTTGCTGTTGGTCCCAGGTTTGAGACTGAACAGTATTCAAATGAAATAGGAAGCCCCAATGTGTGGTGTCTGGTTCTTTCTAGGGAGGAACCACTATGATCCAGTCTCAATCTACCAATGGTTAGTAATCTGTTCTCAAAGTCTAGACTATTTTGTAACCCCTGTAAATGTATATACACACACAAACACACACAAACACACACACACACACACACACACACACACACACGTTCCCAACCTGTGGGCTACAACCATTGGAAAATGGTCTTAGGAACTAAGACACTGCCCAGTAGCAAAATTACAGTTATGAAGTAGCAGTGAAAATAATTTTATGTTTGGGGGTCACCACAGCATAAGGTGCTGCATTAAAGGGTCGTAGCATCAGGAAGGTGGAGAAGCACTGCTCTAGAAGTTATTATGTTTAAGGGATGGAATTTTATCTTCATTTACCTATGTTTAATTTTTTTCCATTAACCTTTTTTTTTCCTAGACAGAAAAAGAAATGGACCCTCCCTTCTCATTTACATGGATTTAATGGCCTATATTTTATGGAATGTCTCGAAGAACAGAAACACAAAACTCTCGAACCTGCTTTTTGTAATGAATCACATGACGGAGGAGAGGAGGGAGGGCCAGCTCTGCAGCTTCAGCCTCTAGAGTCCATAGATCTCCCGAGGGGACAGGTCTACGTGGGAAAAAATCTACCTCTGCAGAAAAGGAAGGTATGGAAGGGAGACAAACTCCAGGCCAAGCATTCAAGCATTAATGTGTCCACACGTGATCTCAGAAACAACTTCGTGCTAACCCTCAGCCCTCCCTCATGGCTTTCCACAAGCTTTACCGGCTACACAAAACTCACACCAACCATTTTCAAGCTCAAATCTGTTTACATACTTGCCTGGAGGACTGAGGACAGAGAAATTACTGAGAGTACCCTTGCCCAGCATGTAAAAGTTTCTGGGTGCCAGCACCATCACTGGGAAAAAAAAATCCTGCTAGGTGTGGTGGACAGTACTCAGGAGGCCGAGGCAGGCAGATCTCTTGATCTACAAGTTCAAGCCTGGTCTACAAAGTGAGTTCCACAACAACAACAACAACAACAACAACAACAACAAATTCCTAAGGTCCACCTGGAAGAGGTTCACGAGGTGAAATAAAAGTGAGTTCTAAAACATTATGTAAATTAAGAGCCAATTTGGATAGAAAGAAGTGAATTGAGTCCCAGCCAAGTCTTTCTTTGTCTGGCTTTTGGTTTTGTTGTGACCACAGTAAGGAAGAGAAACTGAGGCAATTCGTTCTTATTGAGTAAGAAAACACCTTGCCTCCCTTACTGGACTCTCACCCTACGTGCTCAGCAAGCTCCAAGAGCACGGAGCTCTCCTGGTTCCTCCTTCCCTCTCCCACCCAAGCCCCAGCCCAAACATACTGAATGCCAACGAGGCCTCTTGTACTTCCCAAAACAAGAATTCCCCAGGGGAGAGAGAGGTGGCCTTCTCATAGAGAATGCCTTTTTTTTCAGGAGCTGGGAGAAGGGAGAGGGAGGGGAAAGAGGATAAAAAAGAGGGGAAAGGGGGAGGGGAGAAGGGGGAGGGGAGAAGGGGGAGGGGGTCTGGGGAGGGAGGGAGATAGAGAGGCAGAGACAGAGACAGAGACAGAGACTGGTGAGGGTGGGGTGGAACACACGAGAAAGAGAAAGGAAGCCAGGGGAAAGGGAACTATCAGAGGTTCGAAACCTTTGTGTCTCACCCTAGGGTCTATGACCAACAGGGAGCTGTTAAATCACAAGCTGTTAGAGTCTGGGGGCTGACACTAGCACTTCTGCCATTGTCCTGACTGACCACACTAAGTCACTTCTGCTCCCAGGGATTCTGCCAGCGGGGACTGGAGAGAGGTTTCACAGCACTGGTGTGAGACTATGGAAACTGGCCAGCGTGGACTGTTTAGCACCATTTTTAAAGGTGGAGTTTGGGTCCCACGTGGATGGAGAAGATAACACCCCTTCATTCGTAACAACATGTAGAGTCTAGTGCCGGAAGTGGAGAAGCTAGCCATGTCTGATGATACACAGGCTGCTCTGAGAGGGGAAACTCACGCAGGCTCCCAGCCATAGAGCAACAGATACAAAGTAGCGGCTGCCCCTAACCCAGCTTCCCTTCCCTCCAACTAGAGTTTCCTCACCGTGGTCACCAGAGGGGCAGGAAGAATGTGGAAGAACCAGCTCAGAAACTCTTAAGCTCTGCTCCTCCTTTACAGGCAAGGCCACTGGCAGCCTCTCAGCCACTTCAGGGCGTAACCAGGTCTCCCCTCCTTCCAGGAAGTACCACCCAGAAAGTGGTACTGCCTCCAGAAGTTGAAAGATGAGTCCTATTAGTCACTGAAAAAGACCAGGCAGGGAGCCAAGGCACCTGTCCCTTACCTATGAAGGAAATAAGGTGACCTTGTCTAAACTTCAGCTGAGCACCAAGAACTTTGGGGTGATGGGTGTAGTTTTTACTATTATTATTATTATTATTATTATTATTATTATTATTATTATTTTCCTCCAATCTAGGCAGAAACAGTCTGGAGAAGATTCAAGGATCTATCTGTATGCACAGTAGCTATGTCATGAGGGACAAACATTTCTATTAGATTGCTAGCTGAGGTCAAGAAGCAGGAGGAAAAAAAAATGGCCTTTTCTTTTTAGAGAATATGGACTCTCAGGGTCTAAGTGTCAAAAATGACACAGTGCTGGGTAGAGTGCTTGCCTAGTATATGTGAGATCCTGGCTTCAATCCCCAGCAAAGGCAAAACAACACTCTTGTGTCCTTCCCACACAAAAGAAGGACAACGTGGGGTCACTTAGGTTTCTCAGTCCTCGGCTGACTCCTTTATGAAATAAAATGATTATGACACTAGCAGTTTTCATAGGTTTTAAAATTGATTTAAATTTTTAAAAAAGATGACAAATTTTTGTTCCCTACTTTGACAACTCCACAACACCGAACCACAGTGGTGATGAGGACAAGCCCATTAAATAGTTTAGGAATGCAGATTTATGCCATTATGACAGAGACCAGAGTCTACGTCCAGCATGCTGCTGTCAGTTACTGCAGCATTTTACAAGCGAGTCCCTTTACAGACATCATTTTAACTGACCTTCACAGCAGCCTACTGCGGTAAGCAACCACCATGGGTCCCATCCTCTCCCAGGTGTCCAATACAGGGCTAACCGGCAGTCAGATCATAAACATTTGCCAAGTGAATTAAAACATTACTACATAAAACTAGGTGCAGTCAAAGATGGAATGAGAGGAATGCATTTCGTGGGTTCATTTCCACCCTGCATTTAAGGAGGCATGCCTGTGGTTCCGGCTACTTGGAAGGCTAAGGTAGGAGGATGAGGCAGGAGGATGGTTTGAGGCCAGGAATTTGAGGCCAACCTGGACATCTGTGTAGCCCTGGCTGTCCTGAAATTCACTCTGTAGACCAGGCTGGCCTCAAACTCAGAAATCCGCCTGCCTCTGCCTCCCAAGTGCTGGGATTAAAGGTGTGTGCCACCACTACCCCGCGAGGGTTTTCTGTTAATGAAACTAAACCAGGGGTCAAAACAAGCAACAGCAAAGTCACATGATTGTTTACTAGGAATGATAAAGAGCCACGCTGGCATACACTGTCATCTTTGGATAGAAGAGTCTTTAAAGCAAACCAGGCAGATCTAATTCTAATGGCAGGTAGATGGTACCATTACCTCCAGGAACAGCATATCACTCCACGGTCAATATCCGAGCTTCCCCTGGAGAGTGATCTCCCCATTGATCCCATTGGCATCTCAGTGAAGGGATGCTACAGTCCTGGGAGATGGAGCACAGCAAGGATTCCTGGGAAGGCATTCTGGTTCTGCAATGAATGGCTGGGCTGGTCCTTTCCCTCTTAGAAGAGGGTGACACCTCAGGCTTCCTTCTCGTTCCAACTTCCACTTGGGTACTTCAGTTTGAGGAGCCCCTCAATTCCCACTCCCTCCCTCTTTCTGCCAGGTTTCAGCCCCTTGCCTCTCTAGGACTCCTTGGGAATGGCTGAACTGGGTCTGGGGTTTTATCTGAAGGAGAACACAAAGCCCACAGCCACTGAAGAGGAGTCATGTTTTTAAGAGACCAGGCAAACCAGAATGACCCTATTAATAAAGACACACTGGACACAGGACGTGGAGAAATCAAGATAGTACTGTCCAGGAAGCTTTTCCCCTGCTGGCTAGATTTCATAGTACTCAAAGGTACTATGCAGGCTGCGGGAAGGTAAAGAATCATTACCACTCTTACCCTGCTGTGAACCCTGTGAATTGCAATAATGACCGCTGGTGCGAGACATGCTTGGGTGTAGTAGTGGCTCTGATGTTATGAGGATAACCAACTGCTTGAACTTCAGGTTTGTTCCACACATGTATGATATTGCACATCCGGCTAAGAACCCAGGTTTGTGAATCTCCTAGGCCTGAGGGGTGAAACTACTACTATTATTTTGCCAAGTGAATACAGTATCCAACAGCCTTCTGAATCTCTCTACCTGGAGGTTACTGCAGCTCTCGCACATCAGAAACACACAACTCCACAAAGTTTGTGCAGTGAATGGTGCTTAATGCAAGAACTCAGACAGGTCAAAGTGCAGAGAGTAAGTGACTATGGATGCTCAGCCACAATTAGGATATGTACATCACACCCCCTTCCCAAGGCTCAGAGAGCATTACAGAAGGGGCAGAAGGATTCTAAGAGCCAGAGACTGGGAAGGACAGGTGCAAACTGGTCATGACTGGACCATCACACTCTTGAACTCATACAGCTGTGGTTGCCTGCACACTCTCAAACGAGTCAACATTCTAGGCAGGAAGGGGCTCAGGAGTCCCCGCCCCTAACTAAGGAACTACCAACAGTTGATGGGTCCTGTAAGAGGGGGAGTCAGTTTTCTTTAAGGGCATGGCTGTTAGTATGTCCACCATGCTCCAGTAGATGACCCCATACTCAGAACAATGTGAACATCACACACTGGAGTTAGTGGGTTATTACATTTTTCAAAACCTGGTTAAAAGTTCAGATGTGCACACAGCATAATTATATGTGCTTAGAATAGCTTCCAATGTTCATCTGCTTGCCTACTTTTAAATTACCTGGAAGCTAGCTAGCTAGCTAACTAACTAACTAACTAACTAACAGACACAAGGACTGCACTTTAAACTTTCTATCCCAAAGTGGCATTTACAGCCTGGCAGCCATGACTGTTATCCAGGGAATAGTTGATAGCCCATCACTTCTCTCTAGTTAAGAGAGATATGGAAGTCAGATATGGGAAGGACACTATAGGATTTGAGTTGGGAACAGTGTGTGTATGTGGTACCTCTTCCCAGATTGGGGTATGCCCATGGATTTGAGGGGACCTAAGAAGTATATTGGGGAAGAAATGAATGTCAAATGGTGAATTTAGTTTTCATGGTTATGGTGGTTTGAATACGCTTGGCCCAGGAGTGGTACTATTAGCAGGTGTGGCCCTGTTGGAGGAAACATGTCACTGTGGGGGTGGCTTTGAGACCCTCACCTTAGCTGCTTGGAAGCCAGTCTTCTCCTGTTTGCCTTTGGAACAAGAGGTGGAACTCTCAGCTCCTCCAACACCATACCTGCCCGCACACCGCCATGCTTCCTCTCGCCTTGATGATAAGGGACTGAACCTCTGAACCTGTAAGCCAGCCCCAATTAAATGTTGTCCTTTATAGAGTTGCCTTGGTCATGGTGTCTGTTCACAGCAATGGAAACCTTAACTAAGACAATGGTTAAGGTAACTTCTAGAAGATGAAGAAATAATGCACGGTGTGACAAAGATTTTGTCCCCTGTGTAGTGTGTTAGAGTATCATAAGGTACCTCTTCCAGGTTATCAACACCTTTCTGAAGGAACTAGGTGTCACGGTCTCACACATAAAACACAGTTTATAAAATGAGCTGTATCACATCAAGTCATAAGGTTCCTGGTTAGGGAGTCTGGGAAAAGATAGAAAAGGGCAAGATAAATATAGACGAGGATGCCTTTGGATACCCTGTGACTCTCCAGAAACTGATCTATACCCTCGGACGTCAGAGCCCAACAGGAACTAAGTGCCCTGTTCTGAAAGGACCATGGAAGGGTGGCCCAGCACCTCATGAATAGATTCATCCAGACTAAATCCCCTCCCTCCTTCGATGCTCAGCCTGCTGAAGTGTCTCAATGGGAGTGGAAAGCGATGATGGCATCAGGTTTGAAATACAAGGACATGGATACTGCAATACACACATGTAAACAAGACCCTGCACATGACAAGAAGGGTGGATAGTGGTGTGGAAAGGCTTGCCAGAAAGGATACTTGTCCACAGAGCCAAAGCCACAGACGGCTGGAAAATGGAGGGTTCTAAAATGGCTTCCCTTCTAGAAGGATCTGGGACCTATGATCTAAGTCACGAAACTACTCGAGACATATAGTCTTCAGGTGATTTGAAATCCTTTTTGTCACTCAGAAAAGACTTTGAACAATTTTTATTTTGTTTGTTTTGTTTGAGACAAGGTTTCTCTGTGAAATAGCCCTGGCTGTCCTGGAACTCACTCTGTAGACCAGGCTGGCCTTGAACTCAGAGATCTGCCTGCCTCTGCCTCTCTAACGCTGGGATTAAAGCCATGCACCACCACCGCCCAGGTTTAAACAATTTTTTTTTTTTTTTTTTTTTTTTTTTTTTTTTTAGTTAAATTTATATATTTATCATAGTGGTAGGTGGGAGCAGAACATAGCATGCACATGGAGGTCAGAGGACAACTTGGAAAGAATCAGTCCTCTCCTCCACTATGTAGGATCCAGGGATCAAACTCAGGTTGTCATGTTTGGCTGCAAGTATCTTTACCCACAGAGTGAGTGATCTTGCTAGCCCAGATGTCTTTTGTCTTTTTTTTTTTTTTTTAAACTTTACGATAACTGAAGAATTCTCTTAAACTGACCCACTTCTTCAGGCTTTAAGGAGAATGGCTAGCCACAGCAGTGCCCAGTCCCCTCTTAGTGTGTGACACTGATGATTTATGGCCCTTCAGACACACACAGGCTGGTATTTATTTCTTCTCTTTCTGTTTAGGGCATTATTTCACTTTTGTTTGTTTTTGCTTTCAAAAAGGCAGCTGCAAATGTCTCATTTTTCCTCCTCACCTTATCTCCATTTCCTAATAAGAAAAGGGGTAGACCTTTTATTAATTTCCTTTAACACTGGACCAAGGTAGGAAGGAGGGCTCATCTTTCTTCAAATCTTTGTAATATTATTTCTGTACTCAACAGAACCAAAATATAAATGAGTGAGTAAAGAAGGGGAAACCCCACTTTTCCACGTCAAAAGACAAGCCCAACTAAGTGAGTGCATGCTTTCCTCAAATGTGAAGTTTATAGGCCACAGACGGGCATTTACTGAACACCAGCTTTTTTCTTAGTTACACCAACTAAGATCACAAAGGTTTGCCCAGAGAAATTCAGTAAGGTCCCCTAAGCTTCAAGCAAAAAACTAGCACCTTCTACTTCACCATCTCTTTTACCTTGTGCTCCTTCTGGTTTTGAGCCCCTCATATTCTGAATGACTGATAATCAGGTCGCCAAAGTCCACTGACCTAGAGAACCACAGCTATAGGCTCTGACCCATGAGTTTCAGGGTCAGGCAGCAAGAGAGCAAATTCTCTCGGCAGTGGGATAAGAGACAAAATTGATGAGTTGTCTTATTTAAAAAGGGACGTTGGGAGACAGCCTTCCAATGGTAGTAGGTCTGTAAGACCTGAGAAACTGGTTCCACTGAGTAGGCAGACAGATAATTCCTGCTGGTGAACACCCTCCACGAGAACTCCTCCCTGTGTCCTCTCCTTCCACAACCAATGGAGCATCTTCTCACAAAGTTCTGGGCTCCAGGCAATGCGACGACGACAACGCTTACAGCTTCAAGGCGGACCTTATCTTTTCTGTGGGCCGCAGAATTGATGCCCTGGGGCTGAGTGGAGACTCCCATCTCTCTTTTCTGAGGGCGTGCAGAGATGCAGAATGTACCTCAGATGCTATCTCACTCTGCCCAGCCCCTACAACTGAGGTCAGAGCTCAGTTTTCCATCCTCACACATTTGAAATCTAGGTAAGAGTGAGTGGAAGTCTGAAGACAGCAGCCTTGTTAGCTGCTTTCATTGCCTCTCACCAACCTCAGTCCCCGGTCTACGGCAGCGCCAACTAACTTCAGCAACATCCCCTTTCCCACGCCCCCCTCCTAGCCACAAAGCCGTCAGGTCCCAGCATTCCTCTACTCAGCGATGGAGAGCCAGGACGATTCACAAAACAGTACTGCCCCATGCGGATCCAAGAAGGCCAGCTGCAAGTGACATAACCACCGCCCAAACCCCCACACTACACTCTTCTTTGACAGGAAACGGACTCCCAAGAAATCTTGCCTGGAAACCCTTCACCCTAATGCAGGCAGCAGAGACTTGAGAGCAAACCTATCCACTCAGATCCCGCTGGCTGCTTCCGGCTTCCTCTCCTCTGTAACACTCCCTCCCTTTAGTTCCCAGCCACTGTTTCCAGTCTCTGAACTGTCCCTGCCCACTCCGACCCTTCTTCCCCACGAAGGCAGAGACAGGAGCAGGATACAGCTCTGTTTCAGACTGCTCGAATTAATGAAGACACAGAGAAAATCTGTTGCTGGGATTATGAGCCTTAATTACACAGAAGAAGGTCCTTGGGATTTCATTAGTCTCTGTAGTCACACATCTGTTTTGGGCTGGGAATTTGTCAAGCTTGTGAGGATGGATCACTGGGTACCTCCATGTAAAGGTAGTATGGGTGCTGTTGAGATCACGAGTCTTAGACTGAGGCACTGTAAATTAGGGCTGGAGGCCTAAGCCTAGGAGGTAAAAAAAAAAAAAAAAAAAATTGGGGGGGGGGCATGGTCTTTTGACTCTAACCATATAAACAGTTTTTTCCCTTGCCTTCCCCTTTCCCAGCTGAAATGGTAGAGTGGCATGAACAGCTTAGGGTCTCACTTTTTCACTTTTTTTCTCCTCTCTCTCTCTCTCTCTCTCTCTCTCTCTCTCTCTCTCTCTCTCTCTCTCTCTCTCTCTCTCTCTGGAGGCGCTTCACAACCCATAACCCTCCCTCTGAGATCCTTCTCACCCTATTTTGCAAACTGCTTTGGGGAAACTGGCTGCTTCCTGCCAGTCTCTTCAATGACATTAAAATTAGCAGAATAATTAAATACAGTCCTAATTAGGTCCACAAAAGAGTTCTTGGTTAATTAATGAGCCAACGTCTGGCCAGAAGCTGTAAATCCACGTTGGGTTGTGAATGCCAAAGCAGAGAAAAGTGATCTCCAGTCCCATAAGAAAATTGTCACTTAGGAAAAACAGTGTTAAAGACATTCCTCCAACCAGGAGCCAGTTAATCTCGAAGCTGAGATCCATATGTAAATGAGCAATGAATTGTGCTTCTTTCACCAAGTCCCTCTTCTTACTCTACATCTGCATCCCCTGAGTCCAAACGCGCTGGGAAGGAACCGCGTCCCCAAACTGCAACTCGGCATCCCCCAGCGCCAGCGCGATCTCCTGCCTGGGAAACCGAGCCCAAGGCCGTTCACAGCACACCCTCTCTCCACAGCCCTCACCCCATCCCCTTCTCAGTCCCACGAGCCTGGTTAAAATGCCACTCACCTCTACAAGGGAAGCAACAGCAGCAGCACTTAGCAAAGAGCCAGCCCAAAGAGGGACCTCGAGTGTAAGCCTGATCGCCACCCTTCATGCTGCAGCGCGCCCCCAGCGCTCCGGCATGGCACGGACGCCGGCCGGGGTGAGAGCACGGCGGTAGGAAACTTCGGTGCCACCCGCCAGCCAGGTCCCGTTCCCGCCCGCCGTCCTCCTCCCACACCCCGGCGGTGCTGGGACTTACAGGGAGTTGGGCCACCTTAGGCAGGAGGGAGGGGCCAGGCGGCAAGGGAGGGACTAGGGGGCGGAGTTCCAACGTCCAGCTGTTGGTTGGGGACGCGGCCAGCCGTGTCCCTGAGCCTTATGAAACAGGCAAACATGCCTGTGTGGTTGTGGGTATCCAGCAAGTACTGAAAGCTCAGTTACCTAGATCCCCTGCCACAAAACAGATACTTAGGTGAGACTTCTAATGGCCGCCCTAATCAGCTTTAGGTTCTAATTCAGAGCTAGATGAGGCCAAAGAGGTGGGAGAGGGGTAGATTAGAAGACTCAAAATCAATCCTTTATCCCTATCAGATTCCCCTCGTCTCCTCTCATTAAAACCCCCTTATCTCTTTCCTTTCTTTTAATGCTTACAACTAATAACGACAGAGACCCCTCACTTCCTTATTGGCTTCCCTATTAAAATGATGTGCAAAAGCTTTCTGGGTTTGGTAGAATAAAAACTACAGTTCAAAGCTCACTTTTGCTACTGTCTGACCTTAGGCTAGACAATTCGCTTTTTGTGAACTTCACTTTTCTCTTTAAAATACAAAACGAAAACAGATGGGTGTGGTGGTACATGACCACAGAGGCTGAGGCTGGAGGTTCAGGAGTTAAAGATGACTGAGTTCGAGGCCCACATGGTCTACAGAGTGAGCTCCAGGACAGCCAGGGCTATACAGAGAAACCCTGTCTCAAAAAAAAAAAAAAAAAAAAAAAAAAAAAAAGCCGGGGCTTCTGCAGAGCAAGACCCTGCCTAGAATTTATAAAAGACACCTGCAGAGGTCCCAGTGAGTGAATGCCTGCAGAAAAATTCAAGCTCCACCTACCTACTCAGGAGGGCTCCAACTATCTCCTCCCTAATATAATCCATGAATTTAACATTCTTTTTTCTTCTTCATCTCTGTACTTTTCTTCTTTATGTCTTTTTTGTTTGTTTTTTTGTTTTTTTTTTTTTGTTTTTTTGTTTTTTGTTTTTTTGAGGCAGGGTTTCTCTGTGTAGCCCTGGACCAGGCTGGATTCAAACTCAAAAATCCACCTGCCTCTCCCTCCCAAGTGCTGGGATTAAAGGCGTGTGCCACCACTGCCTAACTCTTCTTTATGTCTTTTTCATGGTTCAAGGCCAAGCTTAGAGTTTACCAGCACCCTTGAAGTTCAACAATGTCAACTGGACTATGAATCACTGATCAAATCCTTCCAAGTATATTGCTCTCACTAGTTTTTGCCCAGCTCTAGGGGAAAGGGCTTGTGGGAAGGCATTCATAAAGCAGGTCTGTCCCTTAGGAGGAAAATAAGCTGTGGACTAGATATAGTTCAGGAGTAGAGGGTTAGTCTAGTCATGTATAAGGGCCTGGGTTTAAGAGTTAGCCCTGGAGCTGTACATGGTGGCTCACATCTTTAATACCTGCACTAGGAAGGAAGAGGCAAGTGGATCTCTGTGTGTTCAAGGCCAGCCTCCTCTACATAGCAAAGTCCAGGACAAGCAGAACTACATAGTGAGACCCTGTCTGGAAAAAACAAAGCCATACACAAAAGTTAATACTGGGAAAAGGAAAGAAAGAAGAAAAGAGAAACAAAGAAAAGGTGGTGGCAAGGGGAACATTATTGAGAAGAATAAAGTCTAGGGAAACATTTTTACTGGAAAGGAAGACCGGTGAGGGGCAGGCTCTTGGGAGTTACCACGATATGGAGCTTGCAACATAAACCACACTCAGACCTAACTCTGGTGCTAAGATATCTAAATACCCAACCCACTCCTTTTGATACCCTGGAACATTCTCTTTCTTTTAAAACTACTCTTTAAATTGATACCAAAATTATATCTATCAATGGGTACCCTGGGATATTCTGATATGCAACATCCTAATAGGAAATAAAAGATGCTTCAAAGGGTTTGGTGAGGGGCTAGACATCTACTCAGTGATCACACCTGTGCAGCATGCGTGAAGCCTCTGGCTTTATCACTGGCACAACTTTAACAACAACAACAACAACAATAACAACAACAACAACAACAATAATAATAATATTTTCTCGGTGAGTACCAGGTTCTTTAACTGTTCCTGCGAGCCTTTCTCTTAGACGATATTGGATCATTTTCTGTTGCGATATTTTGTCAAAGGCTGGTGACATCATTTTATAGAAACTGGCTTGTCTTAGAACACACAGAGATCCACTTGCCTCTTCCTTCAGTTCTCACTTCAGCCTTTCGAGAGTTAATAGGCCCTCCAGAAGTCCTATGCAAAATAGGCCTATCACACATGTTTCCAGTAGCCCTCCTAACCTAGGAGTCCACTTCTACTCTTAATATGAAGCTGGGTGGTGATGGCACACACCTTTAATCCCAACACTTGGGAGGCAGCAGAGATCTCTGTGAGTTAGAGGCCTGGTCTACAGATGGAGTTCCAGGGCAGTTAGGGCTACACTGAGAAACCCTGCTTCAGAGAAACAAACCAACCAACCAGACAAACAAAACAACCCAAAAACCTCCTGCTGAAAATTCAACATCATATCCCAAGAGTCTCACTATTGTCCTTAGTGGCTTCTTAGAATGAGACTAGCCAGTGTCTATACTCCAGTAGGGATGTCTGGAGTACCAACAGGGTATATGCATGTTGGCTTTTTCATTAACTCTGCAACTCTTTATTGAGTTTTCATTGTGTTCCAGGTTCTTTCCCAGCCACTGTGTCAGCCTGAGTGAACAAAAAAGTGAGCAACACCAGGATAGACTCACTGAGAACGCAGCTCACTTAGACATCTAGCCTATTTCAGGGATTTAAGAAAATAGTGGCCTAACTTGAGGGAGCCAGCATAAGGAAGTGTTTAGCAAGCTTCACTTAGTCTGAACTATGCATTCAACTTTCTTCTCCTAAGGCACTTGGCAACTCAGGACCCTTATCCGCATGCTCTATGTACACACATACACACCTCTTGCACGCTCTATGCACACACATACACGCCTCTCGCATGCTCTATGCACACACATACGCACCTCTTGAATGCTCTATGCACACACATACACGCCTCTCGAGCAATGCACTTAGGAACTTGGGATTCCGACCTTTACTGAGCTAAACCCATATCTTACTCCAAATAATGTAATAAGTCCCCCCTTCCCTTAAAAATTATCAAATTTAGACAACCCTCACTCAATCTTACTCTAGTTGGGTTTTGCCCAATACAAGGGTGGAGCCCTGATCCAACCCAGAGTAGTTTCGGGTGGCCCCTCAGTAAACTTTTTAGGAGACCCCTTTATTTACTATCTCAGGCCTAGGCACCATTGGCATACATATGATTAAATTCAATGCACTGTGGGAAGGGACATGTCAATAGAAAAGAGGTAATATAATTCATGTCTGTTGGTCAAAATAGAGAACAACACAAAATATGTCCCTTCCTTAAATCCCAGTCAGAACTCTTGGCAGTACAGTGCTCTCTGATCTATACTATTAGTTTGCCTTTGTATAAAGTTTCCTTGTTACGTTGCAAATCTGTACGAGCCTTTATCAATGCCTTGACTAGGAGGCTGAGTGTCTGGAAACACCTGGCCTAGACTCTGGCGACCTGCAACAAGATTATGTAGCCTGCATCTAGATGTGTTACATTTTCAAGATAACTTAGAAGGGATGATGAAGGGCTGCAGCTTTTAGCACAGCTGTCAATACGAATCACCAGAGAACTTTACAAACTACAAGTGCTTTTTCAGGTTCCCTGGAGGTTTCAAGGATTGGAGAAAGACTGAGAACCATTCATTAATAGCCAAGTCTCTCCTGTCTAGATTCACTGACCCTGAGCGCATCTGGGCATCGGGAGGCTTAAACGTTCCCCTGGGCTTGTAATGTGCTGCACAGCTGAGGAGCCACTGGTGAGCTAGTGTGTGTGGAGTGGACCTCAGAATTTTCCTTGTTGCAAGTTTTCAGGTGACACTGGTTTGATACAGAGATTACAATGTGAGAACCACTCACGTGGTGATTATTTCCCTCACCTATTTGCCAGCCACACTTTTTTTTGTACTAACATCTCTCTCTCTCTCTCTCTCTCTCTCTCTCTCTCTCTCTCTGGGCCATTCTTCCTTCACAAGGTCAGGAATTGGTTTTGTTTACCCTGGACCCAGTGTCTAGAATAGAGTCTAGCACAAATCATGTTTTTGGATGTGGCTGACCTCTTCTTGACCATCCCCCCACTCCAAAGATGAGCCCAAGCAAGACCTGGGCTTGCATGTCAGTCACAGGGTTCAATTGAGACTTAGCAACTGATCCAATTTCATGCAATAAGCGTAAACCTTGAGAACTTAGCAAGAACTAGTGAGAAAGCAGGAATCTCTTTGTAGAAGACTTTGAAGTTGGTATGATGTCAGCCTAAAGCACCGAAAGGTAGTTTTTCTCTAGCCAGGGAAGAAGTTGCATTGGAATGAAGCCAACAGAGGAAGGGGAAAACAGGGGGCAGGGAGGGAAGATAGGCATAGATGGATGGATGGATAGACAGACAGACAGACTCTTATTTCAGACAGTTTTTTGAAAAAGTTATCGGTTTACTTCCAAAGTTTGGGCTAAAAACCCCTGAGCTGTAGCAATATCTTTAGATTGTTCTTGATTTCTGCAAGTGGCCAAGTCTCATATTTTTTGGCATTGTCTTCAATGATGACAGCAGTTTAAATCAATTAGGCTATCTGCCTGCCTGCCCATCTGCCTACCTACCAGTTCATTTCATGCTTCAACCCCACTGCATGCAATAGGAAACCCCAAAGGACTCATGGGCCTTGGTCTGCAGATGCCCTGGACTAGGGATTCCTCAGTGTTAGGTCCAGCATGGGGCACTAGTGTGACTATTATTTCTTTCAGGTTAGCCACTGCCTTGAGACACACTAGGCTGTGACCACAGTCACCTACTTGTCCTTTCTATCAATACACAGATGTCCCATTTCTTACAGCAGGAATAGTTTTCAGACTCACAGGGCATGGGTTTTCTAGATCACAGTATTTCTCCATATTTCTTAGTGACAGCCCAGGTCGAGATATAAGGGATAGCAACATTGCCCTAGCTCAGGCCTAGAATTCTTTGAGAGCCTTTGCTCTGTGCCGAGTACATTCAGAATACTCATTCCCCCAGTTTCCCTGTGATGCTCCCAGGCTCAGGGAGGGTGAATGCACGGGTCCTAGTGAACCCACAGGCCTGCCCCCACTTTTTCCATCTCCTGTATAGTGACTATTGATTCCAAAATCTCAGCAAAGGATCCTATGTGAAGCCAGGGCAGAGAAGCTTAGCTCTACCCTCCACAGTTTCCGAAGCACCTAACCACAGCATCTTTGCTTTCTCCAACTCTGACATCTGCCCCTCCCCAATTTTCTGTTCCTGTTGTTATTGTTATTGTTGTTGCTGTTATTATCATTAGTATTTGAAAATGAGAGTCTCACTGTGTTGCCCAGGCTGATCTGGAACCTTTGAACCTAAATGAATAATCTCATGTCAGCCTTACAAATAGCTGAGATGACAATGTGACATGTCTGACATTCATTCCTGTTATGTTCTATGACTGCTTGGTCAATGTTCTTTTAATTATCATTTTCCCTATGTTGATTTCTGACCTCTGATCTGTCTGCTGACATCAGGGTGGCTCATAACTTTCTCCAAGGAACCCAGACCTGGCTTCCCTTTGTAGCCATGGCTTAACATCATAAAATTCTTGCTGGGTTATTGATCGCTTATTCCACAAGTAATCTGGTCTTTGAACAGTCCCTGTTTTCCTCAGTCAGAACTCCTGGCTCTATGACCTGATCCTGGTTCTGGTCCTTAGGCCACTCCTGTCAAAGTTTAAGTTGGTAGAGCAGGGTATAAATGGAAATCTATGTTGAAAGCACAAATTTAATCAAACATGGTCCCTGATCAAAGACAAAGAAGATCTGGGTGAATTCTAGAAGCAGTGGATTCCATTTTCCACAACGGACAAAGAAACTGGAGATAGAGCCAAGCCTGGACATGCTACACAGGTTTCTCCTTTAAGTGGAAAGAGGAACGGAGACAACAGTTACCACTGAGCAGAAACCCTGGAGACTTGAGGAAGGAGGTGTGACACATGTGTTGTTTCTGAAGTATGTCTTTTTCAAAACTGTGCAATATACATGTGTGTGACTAGTCCTGGATGATTCCTTATTTTAATGGTGGCAAAGTATGGAAGAAGGATGCTGCCAGGGTGATACACAGGGATCCCTTCTAGTTGTCTTTGTTTGGCGTGGTTTAGCCCTTGCTAACATTTTGGGTACACCAGACAGTATCTTGTGGCTGGCTACAGGACTCCAGGGATGCAACCATAGTGAACAATTGCCCCGCAAATGTGTTTCTCTGCCCCTGCCCACTGACCATCTTCCTGCTTCTTGCTGATTTTCACACTAATCCCAGAAGAGTTAAACACTACTTCACCCTGTCTGACACGCTCCTTTCTTCAATAAAGGACCTCAGATCCCCTTCTGGTTTGGGCCAGGCCCAAGGTAAATTGGTGAAGAATGTATGCTAGCATAGAGGACCTGGTGTCTCTCCAGAATGGCCTGTGTTCATATTCTTCTGTGGGGCTGGAGATAGAGCTGTTGGTAGCAAGGACAGATTCCTGGAGATCCATGCTGAGCAATGTCTGAGCTGAGCCCAGAGGAGGGAGCCATTTATCAAAGGGAAAGGTGGCAGCAGCTAGAGTTGCTAAAAACAACCACTCCAGGTTCTATCCATTTCCAAAAATGCTCATTTGTAAGTAGGTCAAAGTGTTCCTAAGGGAGAGTAGAGAGAAGTGCAAGTCTATTGCTTTGGCTGAGGCCCACTTAGGCAGGCACATACTTGCTGAGTGTCCACTACAAGGTTGGGCATTTAATTCTGACCTTTAGAGCCATGCCCTCTCCCACCCACTGGCAGAAGCAGCTCACTGCTTCCTGAGGTCCTATGGTGCTGCTCTGATGTGTCAGGCGGAAAGTCAGTTTTGTAGGGATGCAACTCAAGTCAGTTTATTCAAGGTTTCCACTCACGGTCATGTTTGAGGACCTCACCTCATAGTTCATTCTAAGTAAATGCTTAGTTTCATGTCCCCAGATGTGGGCCAGCATGAGACATCATTCCATGATCCCGTCCTTAGGCCTTCCTGCTAAGGCTTGAGCTAGTTCGCTCCACACGCTAAGCCTGACCCTTTTCCATGGTCACTCCACAAGGGTCCTCAGTACATGGTTCCCCTTCCTTCCTGAAAATATTTACTGAGAAATTAAATGCCAGGCACAGGGCTAGATGTTGGGGATCAAGCAATGATCAAAACAGACAAAATTCCTGAGTCTGTGGGAGGAGTTTACAGAAGGGACAGAGGAGGAAAAGTTGATACACACTTATTGACATGTCTGGTATAGATAAAGAAAAGGTAGGAAATTAAGGTAGGGAAGGAGTTGCACTGTGAGATGGGAGAATGGGAGGAGAGAAATATCCAGGTAGGTCAGGCACAAGGAGACTTGAAGGCAGTAAGGCTCCAGCCATCAGACATGTGGGAATCTGGATGTGGTGGTTTAAAGATGTTTGGCCCAGAGAGTGACACTATTTGGAGGTGTGGCCTTGTTGGAGTGGGTGTGGCCTTGTAGTAGCTGTGTTACTGTGGGCGTGGGCTTTAAGACCCTTGACCTATTGCACACGCCTTTAATCCTAGCACTTGGGAGGCAGAGGCAGGCGGATTTCTAAGTTCGAGGCCAGCCTGGTCTACAGAGTGAGTTCCAGGACACTCAGGGCTACACAGAGAATCCTGCCTCGAAAAAAAAAGACCCTCGACCTAGCTGCCTGGAAGACAGTCTTCTGTCTGCCTTCAGATGAAGAGGTAGAACTCTCAGCAGCTCTTGCACCATGCCTGCCTGGATGCTGCCATGCTCCCACTTTGAAGATAAAGGACTGAATCTCTGAACCTGTAAGCTAGCCCCCATTAAATGTTGTCCTTATGAGAGTTGTCTTGGTCATGGTATCTGTTCACAGAAGTAAAACCCTAACTAAGACACTGGGGAAGTTGGGTGTTCCAGGAGGAAGGCCAAATGCCTGGGTCCCCTGGCTTCTAGTGAGAAGCTTGGTCAGGCTGGTCAGGGAGTGGTACAATGAGGTAGGCAAAATAGTCAGTCTGCCAAGTGCCACCCTAATACCCAGAACCCATTCATCTGCCACCTCACAAGACCAAGGGCTTGGCTGACGTGACTTAGTTAAGGATTTTGACATAGGGAGGTTGTCCTGGGTTCTCTGGGGAGTCACAGTGTAATTGCAGACATTCTTAAAGTCGGAGGATCTATGGAGAAGTGACAGGGATGGACCAGAGGCATATGACACTGAGTGTTGGAGATGTAGGAAGGGAACACAAGCCAAGCAATGCTGGTGGTTACAAAAGCTAGAACAGCAGAAACAGTTTCTTCTGTAGAGCTTTTGAGAAGACGGCCTTCCTCACACGCCAACTTTAGCCCAGTGCAGCTCATGCTGGATTTCTAATCTACAGAATAGCAGGCTGATAAACCTGTGCTGTGTGAAGCAATGAAGTTCATGATGTGAACCAGGGGTATCCACAATCCAACACACAGGCTCCTGGGCTGTCTTTATAGATAGAAAGGACTTTTTTTTTTTTCCTACTCAAAGGAGACAGAGAAATACTTAGAGTCCAGATGGGTCTTTAGTCCCGCCTCTGTGCACTATCACCTTGTGGTCTGCTGTGTATAAGGCTCTCACCTCAGGTTTCCTGTGGCCTACAGGGCTTTGTGGAAACTAAGGTGAGTGCACAGTATCAGAAACAGTTCCTTGAGGTAGTTATGGACCACACTGAGACAACTCACTCCTGCAGCAATGGCACAGGTAAGGAAAGGCAGGCTGTTTAGAGACTGTGTAACAGGCAGAGGGCTGTTATTTAAAATGGGCACATTTGGTTCCTAGCTCCAAATCGTTAGATGTAAGTGTAGTTCTCAGTCCTCATCAAAGACACTTCTCTTTGCAGCCGACAGAAACCATCATCATATCTGGTCAAAATGCAGAGAGCTACTGATGGCTAGTATGTGCAGCACAAACCTACACCTCTAAAACTCCTGTCCCTAAGGCTCAGGGAACATCCCAGAAGAGCAAGAGCGTAGGGGTCAGAGGCCTGGAAGTCTTCAGTGAGGTTGTGTCTCCTAGAAATGGCAGGGAAGCTACACCCATGATATCACAAAGATATGGCTTCCTAAAAGACTACAACACTAACAACATGCTAATATACATGCTGTGAAACTAACAACAGCAACACTAACAGATGTGCTAACGCAGAGAGGGGAATCTCAAGGAGCCACACCTGGAAACAAAAAACCACAGGTATCTAAGGACTCCGGAGAGAGGGAACATTGGTCTTCTACAATACCAAGGGGTCAGCCTTTGTAGTATTTTTTATATTTGTGCATATACAATACCTAACAATAACATGAAAGAAAAAGAGGCATGAATTAGACATGGAGTGAGGGAAGGGAATAAAGAAGGGGTTAGAGGGAGGAGACATAGGAGGAGTGGAGTCGGAGGGAGAAAGAAGAGGGGAGGGCCAGAGAGATGGCTCAATGGTTAAGAGCACTGACTGCTCTTCCAGAGGTCCTGAGTTCAATTCCCAGCAACCACATGGTGGCTCACAACCCTCAGTAATGGGATCTGATGCCCTCTTCAGATCTGAAGTATCTGAAGACAGCTATAGTATACTCACATACATGAGATAAATAAATCTAAAAAAGGCGGGAGAGGGTTGGAGAGATGGCTCACCAGTTAGAAACACTGACTATTCTTCCAGAGGTCCTGAGGTCCTGAGTTCAATTCCCAGTAACCACAAGGTGGCTTACAACCATCTGTAAAGTGATCAGATGCCCTCTTCTGGTGTGTCTGAAGACAACTACAATGTGCTCATAAACATAAAATAAATATTTCTTTAAAAAAAAGGAGGGAAAATAATGTAATTATAATGTAATTAAAATACAGATTATTAATATAAGAAAATGACCACAGCCAAAAACGTCTTATGCATGTTTTTCAGGGCTAGGCTAAGGCTCAGTGTGGAGCTGTTTCCAAGGGTCAGGTGACAAGGGTAGGCAGTGAGTGGGGTTGTAACCACTCTGTCCTGCCAGGGAGCATCAGAGTCTCACTGCCTAGACCTCCCCAAGCTGCTATGACAGAGGCCTAGGGGCCTGAGATGCTCTCCCCTTGCCTGAGCAGCAAGGAAAGACTTATCCCTGGCTACTCAGACCACTGCACACATTTTCCTCTCTTTGAGCCACAGTCATTGCATTCCTAGATTCCTCCTTCAGCTAGATCCAGGTAAGGGGTGACTTGCTATTTCCTCTCTGGGAAACACTGTTGGCCACCCCTTTCCTCTCAGATCAAGCTTCTGGTAGGCTTTCTTCTCTAGGACCAAATCCCTGGTGTTCACTGCCACACTGAGCTCACCGGTCTCAGGAGGCTACACACATCATACGCAGGCCTTCTCGCTACTTCCCCTCTGGACAGTAGGGCTATCACCATCACCCTGCATTTATCATGGATTTATATTGGGGCAGTAGGTACTTATGGAATTGGCACCAGGCAGAAGTCAAGTCATGGTAGGTAGATACAAGTCACAGTAGGTAGACAGGATGAGGGGAGCCTCTTGATCTCCATGGGGGTTGCCAAGGAGAGAAGTATTTTCCTTGGACATCCCTGTGCTTCCATACTGAAGCTCGTGAAGTTAAGGTAGTTGGGAAGGATACCCTAGGCCTACATAGCTGTGTGTTCTGGGTCATACATCCTACTTGTGGCTACCACTCCAGTGATCTTATATAGAACACAAAGGGTTTAGACTCCAGGCCTTGAAGAGACCGTATTAGGTCAAGGCCCTTTCTTCATGTTGGTAGACAAGGGGAAGGACTTCCCATGGGCCAGAAACAGAGGCAGGGAAGAGTGTACCGATTGACACAATATTGAAAATCCGTAGGGTAAAACCAGAAATAGTACCCTGGCTTCTCAGACAGCCCCAAAAAAGGTTCATGCTGAAACCTGTCTTGGCCTAATAGAGATCAGAAAAGGCACCAAGGCAGGAGGAAAGTCAGTTTTAAGAGTCTGCTTCTAGTGTGGCGTTCACGATGACAACTCTGTTGTAAGAGCCATGAACACTGATAATCCTCTGATATACTTATTGCTCAAGGTCAGCAGCCAGCCAGCGTCAGGGCAGGACCCAGACTGTTATTGTTTACCAAAGTCTCAGCTACCCAACACACCTCACCACCTCTTTTTATTGCCTTTTACATACTATGGGAAAGCCCCCAGTCACTTCATTTTAGTCTAAAGAGAGAGCCTGTGCACACACCAGAAGACCAGGCTCATAGCTGAAAAGGAACTGCTGGTCCACACTGCTTTTCCAACTCATCCAAGAATCTGGGAGCCATTTTTACCAGCTTCATGGCCAAGAAGACAATCAACTTTCCACTCAAAATAAACACCTTCTTATTGCACAACCTGTCCTTTTGGAGTCCTTTTAAGGACAAGACAGGTGGATTATAACATGTGAGCATGTATTATAAATGGTGGTCTGTGCCTGTAATCCCAGGATTTGGGAGGTAGAGGCAGGAGGATAAGGAGTTCAAAGCCAGCTTCTACAACAGGGTAAATCTGAGACTAGCCTAGGCTAGTAAGGGCTTGTCTCAAAAGACAAAAACAAAACCAGAAACACACAAAACATGCTGACCATGTTTTGGTCATAATTTTTGATTATAAAAGTTTGGAAAGTTTATGTTGTCCAATCTGATAAATTGTACCTCAAAGTGAAGATATTTGTTCTGTGTTTGGCACAGTTAATGTAAGTATTTTAGGCTAACTACTTCAGATCACCACAGGCATTTATCTAGTTTGGAGACAGAGAACAGATAATTTTTTCAGAATTCCTAGAGGCAATTTAGGAAGACTGAAAAAGATAATAAAAATGAGTACTTCAGCCCAAACAGCAGTATGAAGGACTGACCGTTGGTGTAGGTATTCAGATCTGGGCAGCCTGCAGACATTCAGAGTGGAAGGTGCTGGCCCCGAGCCATTTGTCAGAGCACCAGGCCAGAGGTTTACAGAAACAGGAGTCCAGCCCACATCCAGATTAAAGCTGAGCTGCAGAGTTCCCATCCCAAGGATATTAAACAGGACCATCAACCCACGGACACAAATAATCTCTTTAAAGAATTTAGGAGTGCTGGGTTTGACGTGTTTTATTTGAAACATTTAATAAAAGATTTGGGGAGAAAATGTTGGGTTCTTAACGCCTTATGAGAGGAGAATTCAGCATTTTAGAGACATTTATTTTATGTATATGGGTGTTTTGCCTGCAAGCATGTGTACCATATGTGTGCCTGTGGGGTTCAGAAGGAGGTGTCAGATCCTCTGGAAGTGAAGTTACAGGAGGTTGTGAGCTACCATGTAGGAACCAGATTTGGGTGGAAGCACTACCTGCTGAGCCACCTCTGCAGCCCCCTAACATCTAACATTTTATGGAACGCATGACACTTCATTCCAGAAAAGGGTTAGAAGTGGACAGTGGACAGAGAGTGAGACGAGTAGGGTAGGGAAAGGAGAACTTAGTGGGCCTAGGCAGGAAGCAAGAATCTAGATTTGAGGGCTAAGTGTGAGGAACTTCCTAGTGTTGGAATTATTCAAGTCCAACAGACTTCTGGGATTATAAACCCCAGTTTCTGAGGCTTTTCCTGTCTTGCTTGGCTCACCTCCTGTCAGGGACTCTGAAGAAGGGGTTACCTGTATTAGGAGAGGGGTGAATCCATCATCTTCTGCAATTCTAGAGTTCCAGAAGCCCAAGGAATCCAAATTTCCCAGATGAAATTAAACATAATCAAGAGCCACTTACAGCTTTTACTCTATTTTATAAAAGGAAAGTTTCAATTCTAACTTGTTTATTTATTTATTTTTTCTAAGATGTGGTTTCTCTGTGTAGCCCTGGCTATCCTGGAACTCTGTAGACCAGGCTGGCCTCGAACTCACGGAGATCTGTGTGCTTCTGCCTCCTGAGTGCTGGGATTAAAGGCCTTGCCATGACGGTCGGGCCTTAATTCTAACTTTTTATGCTGAAAAATAACCAGGAACTTCTTTCAGAATTCTTAGCAACATATCTTTGTTGTTGTTTTTTTGTTTGGTTGGTTTTTTGTTTTTGTTTTTTGAGACACGGTTTCTCTGTGTAGCCCTGGCTGTCTTGGAACTCACTTTTAGACCAGGCTGGCCTGGAACTCAGAGATCCGCCTGCCTCTGCCTCCCCGTGCTGGAATTAAAGGCATGCTCTACCACACCTGGGTCAATTGCAATATTTCTTATTCATTGATTTGTTTCAGGTGCCAATAGTATTGTGGTTTGTTTGGGAAAAGAATCTCATATGTCCTTGACTAGCTTGAACTTGCTGTGTAACCAAGACTGCCCAGGATTTCTGATCTTCCTGTTCCCACCTCCCAAAGGCTGCTATCACACTGTGAGCCATGTTACCCAACAGACTGCGACTAACTCACTTCACTGTTTCTCATCACAGCTGTAGATTAAAGGCAGGGTTATTGTAGGGTGAGATCATATGGTTAGTGCAGGAACCCCCGTCCTCCCATTCATCACGCTCCCAAGATTCCACGAGGCAGTGGACTCTAAATTTACATATAACTTGTACAAATAAAGAGGGATTGGGGAACAGTTAGCTGCAGCGTATAACTAGTTGTTTCATGCCCCAAAGGAACTGTTTTGAGACTATTTATCCTCTATACCTTTTAGTTTCTTATGGTTTTAGGTATGGCAGAGTAATATGAAACCCAAAGTTATTGCTCTTAAGGCAGAATTATACTAAAGTGTGTGTGTGTGTGTGTGTGTGTGTGTGTGTGTGTGTGATATATATGTGATCATGTCTTTAGAGGATGTCCCAGTTTGTGAGGGACCATCTGACATTAGACTAATGGAGGTGGAAAGGCTGCCCTAACTGTGGACAACTATTTCATTGCTGGGATTCTGAACTAAAGGAAAAGGACAGAACCATTAGATCTCTGGATTGGATAGCAACAGGACCAGGAGCAAGTCTCCGAACTTTGTGGGGTTTGGCATCTGGGATTTCAGTAGTGGAATGTGCTGTCTGTTGGACAGGCTGGAACAGCTTCAAGGTGAGGCTGGCCCCTGTTCGAGGCAGATAAGTTCTGCCCCAAGACTTCATAGTAGATCAAGTCCCCAGTGATAGTTCATACTGATGTCAAGTGGACAGGCTGCAGAATCACTGAGAAAACCAGCCTCTGGTCCATCTGTGGGACCATCTCACGTTAGGCAATGGAGGTGGGAAGACCGCCTGAACAGTGGACAGTGCTCTTTGATGTGCTGGGTACTGCACTCAAAGAAAAGGAGAGAGCCAGTCGAACACCAGCATGCGACACCAGCACGCGTCCTTTACTTCTGGACCGTGGGTACCGTGTAAACAGTGGCTCTAGTTCCTGCTACCCCAATTTCCCCACAGGACTGGAAAGCTGCCTTTGTCAGACAAACACACAGGACAAAATCTGTCTCTGGTTGCTTCCTTTCTTTCTTGGGAGGGAAGAATTTGGTGTCAGAGTGAGAGGAGGAGTTGGAAACCCATGCTGCAGTATGTTTTTGTCTTGTCTTGTTTAGAGGCGGGAGCTTGCTCTCTAGCCCAGGCTAGCCTCACATGTGTGGTAATCTTCCGGCCTTTGCCTCTTGAGTGTCAGTATTACAAGCCTGAGCCACCATGTCTGGCGGGTACGGCCTTTGTGACGGTGGAGCCAGTGTTCTCCCCATCCTCATCCAAGTACAGTGTTCAACTCAGGGAGCCTCAGATGGAAGTTCCCTAAAGTATGCATTCTGATGTCTTCAGCCTTGGGAGGATGTGAAGTAGAACGGAAGGCCAGACCCTGGGAACAGCCAGCCTTTGAACAAATCCGAGGGATTTGGGAGCTAAGCAACCTGGGCAAATCACCTTCTCTATAAAATGAGCAAAGTACAATTTATTGCCATTAAAGCATTAGCCCTAAAACTGGCCCAGCATAACTGAATAAATAAAAACATTTTTGTTGTTCTTAAGTGGATGAAGATTTACACAGTGATGTCAATTCTCACAGCCTTGTTCTCTGACTCCAGGCCATTGGCAGTATTTACCCACAGTGTGGGTGAGTGTAACTGAGGTCAGCTAGGTCATGACAGTGGAAATTGTCAGGTAGTCCAAGAAATAGGATTGCCTGTATCCATCCAGGGCCACTGGGGCCACCAGGGCCAGCAGGGCTGCTGCCCTTTGCTCCAGGCTCCCTGGACACCCAGGGAGGTGTTTTATTGCACTTCTTCAGAATTCTAGACTTAGCCAGAAGAAGGCACCCAGGGACAGAAACACACACACACACACACACACACACACACACACACACACACCATATATCAGGGTAGAGATGGATCTAGATGGGGTTTTACAGCCTGGGCCCAAGAATCCAGGGCTAACGTTAAACCATCTTCATTGTTTTTAAACATACACCCCTATGCCATAAAACACATTGGCTTTAAAAGGTGTTTAACCTTAGGAAAAAGGTGCACTCCGTGTGTTGTACAACCAAGGGGCTCCAGAAGTGAACTGAAACTGCACCCACTGAACAGTTAACTGCCCATCACCTCCTTCCCTGTCCCTAGAAACCACCATTCTGCCTCTTGCCTATGTAAAGTTGACTATTCAAAGTATGCCATATAAGTATTTGTCTCTGTGACTAGGTCATTTTACTTAGCATAATATCCCCAAGGTGTGTCCGAGATGTAAGCTGGTATCAGATCTCCTTCCTTTTTAAGGCTGAATAATGTTGCAGTAGGCCATACATTGTGCATTCATTTGTCCATGGGCACCTGTAGCTGCTATGGGCAATGTTATGAACATGAGTGTGTAGATATGTTTGTGTCCCTGCTTTCAATTCATTTCAAAATGCTTCTAGACATGAGACTACTGGGTCATACGTTTACATATATACATATATAGCATTTACATACATATATTGAGACTTCCTACAGTGTTTTCCATAGCTATGGTGAGATTTTACCTCCCACCCAGCCATCCAGCCACGTTAGAACTTCCTCTACAACTTTATAGACACTTGCTATTTTCTGAGGTGTGTCCATAACTAAGAGCTATTTTAATAGATTTAAGTGCATCCCATTGAAGCATTGATTTGCATTTCCCTGGTGAGCAGAAATATTGGCTCTCTTCAGTGCACCAGCACCTGTGAATCTTCTCTGGTGAAGTATCTATCCAAGCTCTTTGCCTGTGTGTTAGTCCAACTGCTTTGCCCTTCCTTGCTGAGTTCTATGACTTGATAAACCCCGATGGAATGCCATACTGTATTCCGTCACATTTTTCAGGATCCCAAGCCTCACATTTTGGGGTGCTAAGCCCATAACCCACAGAGCACCAGAATCATCAAGGAGCTTGAAATATTGAGGTACATGCCTGAATTTTGGTCTATGGTAGAGTGTGTTATTAAAAACAAAACAAAACACCTCCAGAAGTCTTTGTCTTTTGTGAGGTGTTGTCCACAGCTACCTGCTGCTAAGACAGTGAGAGGAAGTTGCAGAGAGATGATTAGATCTCAGTAGGCCTAACACTGGAGAGGATCCTGAGAGACCAGGGTGAGGAAAGGAATGTCAAAGGCAGGTCCGCCTTAATTCTGTTACAAAGTCTGGATATTTCTTGACAGCCCTGTGAGTCAACATCATGCATGTCTTGGAACAGCCCTCTCTTGCCCTAGAGGAGGTCCAGGAAAGGAGGGGCAAAAGAACCCTACAGCCGTCTAGAAGCCTGCAGGCTAAGTGTGCAGAGTGGGGTGGGGTGGGAGCAGTCTGCCTGGCTCCTTGTGGCTTCCTGTGGCCCAGAATCTCTTTGGAAGATGGAAACCTGGGCTAGTGCAGAGGTTCTCAACCCAGGCCAAACTTTAGATTCACTTCTTATGCCTCACATAAGGGATTCTGGCTCCAGCCAGTTCAGGGTGCTGCCACTCTGGAAGGCTCGCACCACTTTAATGTACAAACTGGGTGAAGGCCTGTTCTAGGCTCCCTGAGTTCCCTTCCTGAATCGTAGTCCTTATGTTTTTGTTTCTGTCAATTATCCATACAGCACTTAGTGTATCACAAGTAGTCCTGACCTCACACAGCCTGTGCGGCGTCACAGACACACAACCCACAAAAGTTAGCAAGGCTAGTTCCTTTTTCCTGGGAACTGAAGAAGAAATCAACTCTGCCCTCCGTGTTCCCAGATTGAGGCTGTCCTCTCCTAGTCCACAATGCCGGAGGAATGCATTCTGGGTAATTTCTAATGTGGCGTGCCCATTGAATAAAATCAGCAGCTGGTAGGAGAAAATGTCAGGTTGCTAGTAGGTGGCCAGCTGGGATGCAAGCAGGATCAGCTCACTGGGTCTCTGCTGTTTCTAAATGTGATCTTTTATTCAGGGTACAAGAGTGCCTATAGCACCTTGTGTCCTGATGGTGGGGAGCTGAGCACGGCCATGCTCATGTCTACACACACACACACACACACACACACACACACACACACACACACACACACAGATATACACATCCTGTCTTACTCTGTTGCCCAGGCAGCCCCGAATTTGTGGCAAGCTTGCCGAATCAACCTCCTAGGAGCTGGGAATACAGGTGCAAGCTGCCATGCTTGGCTGGGCACCCCTTTTTCTAGCTCAGCTGGAATGAGAGTGGCTTCAGTTTGCTGCTTTGCAGGCCCAACCAGCTAGCCTATGCTTGGGAAGAGAGGTCAATCTGCAAATAAAAAGCCACCAAATGCCTGATGTGGACTGGTGGTCACTTCTGGGAGCCATTGTGGTTGGTGCAATTAGCTAGAAAGTCCTGCGACCGCTTACCTCTCTCCTTTCTGCTCTCTTTCCCACCCTGGTCCTCAGCTCCCAGTGGGTCATATCTGTAGCTTCTCCTAGTCTGTCCCACGGGAGTTTTACCCCGAACGCCTCTCATGATCCTCTGATTCTCCATCTTTGGTTTGATGCTAACCATCTGCACATGTAGTGAGCCCAGCGAGGAGAGTATGCACGTATCATTCAGTCATAGGCTGAAAGGGGGTTGGGGGGTGTCAGTGAAAACAACCCACGCCTGGGATCTATGAAAGCCAGCTTTCCTGGTCTTTCTCTCCTCTACTGTCTGCACTTAAGGTCTCTGGCTGGGTTTGTGGGAGTTTGTAGGTACTTACTTTGTTGGACAATAAAGGTGTGTGTGTGTGTGTGTGAGAGAGAGAGAGAGAGAGAGAGAGAGAGAGAGCGAGCGAGCAAGAGAGAGAGAGAGAGAGAGAGAGAGCTGTTGTCTCATTTTATCCTCACAACAATCTACCCTCCATGGGCCTCACTTTTCCTCATCTAACTCAAAACAGAGACACATACTAATCCTGATTTTAGTCTCCATTTACACCAAGGATGTCAGAGGCGTTGGTTTCTTCGAAGGAGCCTGCAATTCTAAATCCCACATAGCTTCCCTGTAGTGTCTCCAAGATCCTCAAAGGAAAGAGGGGAGGAAGAAGACAGTGGCTCGACTAAGTGTGTGTGTGTGTGTGTGTGTGTGTGTAGGAGGAATCAAGGTTTTAGTTTGCATTTCAGATGGAAATCTCCCTGAGGCGGATGAGCTGGGCACTACAAGTATGGTAGTCCACCATCTCCACCTAGTGGTCAGAAGCAGAAATTCATGGTCCCAGTCTTGCGTGTATCAGGCAGCCTGCCCTGGGTCTCATGCATAGATGGGATCCCCATGCACGTATCTGACCATTTACACAACTCAGATCCAGACTAAGATTTGTTTCTATATCATTTTTGGGACCTCAGCTTCTTCAAGGAAAGATACATGAGTTCAAGGCCACAGTGATTTTGGAAGCCAGTGTTCTTAGTCTCTACTGTGAATCAGCCACTTGAAGATTAAGCTGGTGTGGTCACCCACTGGGTGGGTAGATGTGGCCTGAGCATCCCCACTGCTAACAGGCACACAGGAGCTGCTATGATAGAGACCACTCTTGGAGAGCCACTACATTTAGTCTCCCTGGCATCAGTAAATAAAAGGCGCATGGAGGGAGCATGGGCACACAGAGAACAGACCAGGGCCTGGATAACGGTGATCACTGGCTATTCTTGATTGTATTTGACTATATTTGGAATTAACTAAAACCCCAAAATGGAGGGCACACCTTGTGAGAGATTATATGCTTAATCTGAAGTAGGAAGATTCACTTCTGATCTGGATCTTTGAGATGGGAAGGCACACCTTTAATCCAGATCTTTTGAGATGGGAAAACTCATCTCTGATCAGGGCCACACCTTCTGCTGGCAGCCTGTATAAGGACATGGTGAAAGGAGGCTTCACTCTGCCTGCTTTTTCTGCCTTGCTAGAAAGTCCATTCCTTTACAGGCATTACAGCCGACTTCTTTAAGATCCTAGGGCATACTGAAGATCAGCTGAGAGACATCCAGCCTCCTGGGCTGAAGAACTACTGAATTCTTGGATTTTCATAGCCAGCCATTGTTGAGTTAGCTGGACCACACTCTGTCAATTACTCTAATAAATCCTCTTTATATATATGAGATTTATTATGTATAAATATCTATCATATATGTTCATTCTGTAAGTTCTGTTACTCTAGAGAACCCAGACTAATACACTGAGTGTATCAAAGGAAAAAGTGGCGGGGTGACCTCAGACCCTGAGCAGAGGGGCTAGCCAAGCCCCACTCCACTGTGGCTGCTTACTAGGGTTGCCCAGTCCTCCTGTCAAGGTGAAAGCTCAAATCTAGGTAGGAGTGTGCATAGGGAAAGCTGGGAGAGAGCTTAGAGGTCAGTGGTTCAACCATTGTTTCATTGTTTTTAAGATGAGATGGACACAGAAAAGTTGGCTGACTTCCAAGCCACACAGACACCCTCAGAGAAACCTGGCTCAATCGAAGTGGCCTCTCAGGCCAGTTCCACAGTGCTCAGCCCTGCCACCCCCCACAATCGTCCCTACTTACCTTTCACCAAGGGGAAGAAGCAGTCCATTTCCACGCTGCTGCGTGAGTGGGAGATGCACAGGGCGCTGCTGGGGACCAGGCCTTCCTGTGGGGGGCTCCGCTCTGTGGTGCGAACCAGACACCAGCCAGGCCTCTCACTGGGGCGTTCCAGCAGCTCCACAGTCTGCCCCACCTGGATGCTCAGCTCACTGCTGTGGCCTGCACTGAAGTCCTGGAGGACCACAGTTAGCTCACATCCACCTGAGAGCTTTGGTGTTGGTGGTAGAGGTAGAATGTGAGAGTGTGTGTGCATGTGTGTGTGTGTGCGTGTGCATGTGCGTGTGTGTGTGTGTGTGTGTGTGTGTGTGT
>JADRCD010216046.1:0-29639 GCA_019843815.1 Montemys delectorum | reverse complement strand
CTGTCCTGGATCTCATTCTGTAGACCAGGCTGGCCTCGAACTCAGAAATTTGCCTGCCTTTGCCTCCCAAGTGCTGGGATTAAAGGTGTGTGCCACCACTGCCTGGCTCAGCCTGCTTTCTTATAGCACTCAGGACCATCAGCCCAGGGTTGGCCCTATCCACAATAAGGTGGCCCGTCCAACAGCACTCATCAATGAAGAAAATGCCACTATAGATTTGTCAACCGGACAATTGGTGAAGGAATTAATCCATTGTGGATTTTCCTCTTAGATGACTCTTGTTTCTGTCAAGTTGGTAAAACTACTCATCCCAGGTGGTAAAGCAATTCAAATTCAGACCAATTCTTTATGTTAGACTTCTTCCCGTACTGCTGTATTTTCAATTTTATTGACGTATCAGCACTCAGCTACTTTTCATGATATCTCTATATGACTATATTACATTTATTTATTCACTCAGTGCTTGGTAGGAATTTATGTGGCCAAAGTTTGGCTGTTGTAAACAGGCTGCTATGAACAATGGTATACAAGCTTTAGTGTGCATGTATGTTTTAGGTTCTTTGGGGAATATTCCCAGGACTAGAATTGCTGAGTGGTATGGTAGATGTATACTTAACTTTTTAGGAATGGTGAATCTGTCTTTCCAAATGACTGTACCAGTTTTAATTCCATGTGATAATAAGTTTTTAATTCTCAACTTGTCACGACCTGAAAAGAAAGCCCCAACTGAGAAATTGTGCAGCTCTGGTTATATATTTAAAAATGTTTATTTAAACACTTTGATGATTTTAAAAATTAAAATTTAAATACATAGTAGAACTATAACTTCTGTTTTCATGAATCAAGAGACATGATTTGAAAATATTCCCTCTGATTCACTTTCACTTTCTTGATGATGTCTGTTAAAACACATAGGTTTTAAATTTTGATGAAATTTATTTTGTTTCTTCCTTGTCTCTGACTTTTAGTGGTGCATCTAAGAAAACATGGCCTAGTTCAAGGCCACAAAAATTTTACTCTCAGAATAAATTTTCTCTCTAGGAGATTCAATTCCAGCTCTGACATCTAGCCTATGGTCTATTTTGAGTGACAGTTTTCTTTGGGTGAGATATCAATTCAACATCATTCCTTTACCTGAAAATATCAAGCTGTCTCAGCATCATTTGTTGAAGAGATTACTCTTTTTCTCAGAGTGAGTTGGCACCTTTGCTGAAAATCAGTTACCTGTAAGTACCACTGTTGATTTCCACAATCCCAGGCCTCTTACCTTGATATGCATGGTCACTCTCATGCAAGTACCACATTGATATGTCACACTGCTGGGGACTTTATAGTATTGTTTCCTAAGTTTGAGTGAAAGACTATTTGGTTGGCTGGTCCTAGCATTATAAATTTGCTTAACACAGCTTTCTAGAATTGCTGCATTTGAAGGGAGCTTGGTGATAGGTGTCTCAAGAAACTCTTAACAAGTGACCATTCTAAGCACCAGAGTCTTATCGACCTGAAAATGTTTCCTGGGGTTTCCTGTCTGCAAAGCTGTGCATTTGGACACAATGCCCATGTGCCACTCTGCTATATTTGCCTTAGCTTTGAAGATTAGTTATCAGAGATTGTACTTTTGCCTGATTCTCTTCTTGAGCAAACTATCACCTCAACTTTAGTATGGATTATTCCATGGGTTTGTGGTTTCTCACCACTGCTTAAACCAAGCACCATTCTTTCTCTTTTCAACATTGTTGTTTTAACATTTACTCAAGTGGATACATTCTATTGTGATCCATGTGACCACATTCTTTCGTGTATCTATTTGTTAGAGGGGGATTTAAGATTTTCTTATGAAAAGCAATGTTGTATGTGTGTCCTCATGTTTCGAGGTGACAATACATCTACTGGAGACACGTATCAGGACAGCAGCTGTGGCATATCCCTCTTCTTTCACTAGATATTGAACTGCTCCCCACAGATTTTCACATGCCCCTTGACCCTAACATCCTCCCTGGCGTTTATTTTCATTGACTTCTTCATTTTCACCATTCTGGTAGGTGTGTAGCATAATCTTCAGGTCCCTGATCACCATGGACTTTTAAACCTGAACACTGGATCCCCCACTGCCACCTTGCATAAATGGTTAAAATTACTGAGCGCTATTTGTATACGTGTGAGTGTGTGTGTGTATGTGTGTGTGGGGGTGGGTGGGTGGTGAGTTCCTTATAGCATGATATTGCTAATCCTTATTTAGGATGTGGTTAAATATGACTCTCCAAAGGACAGACTATTCCTGCTGTTGCTGTTGTAGCTTCTGTTGCTCCTTTTACCACCTGTAATGTTGCTGCAACAAATAGTTATTTTGTGCCTAGAATTCTTATTATTGTGATTCCAACAAGAAATTTTCAGAGACAGACACTGACTGAGCTTGGGAGTAGGAGTGTTTCAGCTTTCAGCTTTGTTTTTAATTTTGGAGTGTTTCTGTATATATTATGAAGTATCTTGCGCATGGCGTCCATGCTCTAATATAAATGCCACCTTCTGCACGTAGTCTTCCGGTGATGCCTGGTGTCTTAGTGTGCTTTCCTTTGGCCTGTGACTGTCAACTAAGGGCAAGGGTAGAATCGTCTACTTCTGGTTTTATGTTGGTGCACAGAAAATTCCTGCCTTTTTGATTTTAGATTGTTGGATTAGGATGCTCAGTAAATATTGTATTTAACATCAATTTAATTTTGTGTGTGGCATACAAAATTTCCCAGGCAGACCTTGAGTACACTCTGTAGCCCATGCAAGCCTTGAATCACAAGATTTCTCTGCCTCACCTTCCCATATCACAGAATTACATCACCAGTTTGGAACAGATAATTTTCATTTTAAAGATAAAAAAGCCAAGGTTGAAGAGTTGATGCTTGTAAAGTTAAATAAGTACAAAGTGATATATTTGTTTTTCATCTTGCTAACTTTTTTTTAAAAAAGATTTGTATGTAAGAACACTGTAGCTGTCTTCAGACACACCAGAAGAGGGCATCATATCCCATTACAGATGGTTGTGAGCCACCATGTGGTTGCAGGGATTTGAACTCAGGGTCTTGGGAAGAGCAGTCAGTGCTCCTAACCGCTGAGCCATCTCTCCAGCCCCACTACCTTGTTTTTTAAAAGCTCTGTTTCCTGAAGACTCTTTCTTCTATTCAGCCCCTGCACCCAACCTCTCTCCCTATTTTCTCCATACTTATTCTTCTGTTCCCACAAGCTTAGCAACTTTCCAATTTATAAGGAATACTTCAAGTTTTACATTTTTAAATACTTTAAGATAATTGGGGTTTCTTAACCACACTCTTGGGGGTTTGTTTCATAATTGGTCATTATTTTCCATGATGACTCATTTCATCCGTGGCTTTAAATTATATATTGAAGAGCGAATTATGTCAAGTAACTTCAATTCAAGTTATTCAGGAAGTGCTCCTGAGACAGAGTCTGTGTGTCTCTTTGGGCAGCACTGGTGACTACGTCTGACCACTTGCTGCAAACATTCAGCATCTCCATTCATATTGTCTATGCATGTTCAGGAGGAATCTCAACTAGTGTAAACTGCAGCACTGTTCTAGAGATTGGATTGATGCTCACAGTACATTTTATGCATAAAATAATTGCTACTTGGTTGGTGGTTTGTTCTGGCACTTTAGGTACTGATAGCAATCTGGAAGAATCTGTCTTTCTTCATCTAGTCTATTCAACAATCATGCATTTTACATTTAACCTCCTCATGTGGCATGGACTTTGCTTGGCCCTGGGATAATTACATGATTGCTGATACTTAATGAGTTCCTGGTGTAGGTGCCTCAAGTACTTCTCATTCAGCCTCTGAAAAGGTAACTGGTCCAGTTTTACAAATGAGGAAACTAGGGTTTAAGAAATTAGACAATAGGCTCAAGGCTACAGAATTTGTAAATGCTGAACACTTGATCAATTACACAATAAGCAGTTGCTACTTAGGCCAAATTAATGTGCTGGGATACCTTTGTTAGAGTCTTAAAAGAGAAAAAAAAAAGGAAAAAGGAAAAAGGAAGTACCACCATACCATCAGACTGATGAGAAAAAATAGATCTTACTTGACCCTCTGAGTCTGATGCTCTGGGAATGGTCGGCTCCTGGGAAGATACCTAACCTGGCATTATAGATGCAGAAAATTGAGATTCAGGGGCGCAAATGGTAAGCTTACTTACAACTTTGTCTGTAAGAAGACCACCTGTTAGCTTTAGTTGCTGTAGATTGGTGGACCAGAGAGCAGGGCCCTGGCTCCTGAAATATCAGTGAATAGGATTAACCAGCCCACCTGTCTTCAGCTCCTCCTTTAGCTTTTATCATTTGTTCACCAGAAGCTTTAAAGAACTAGTAGTGGCCCATAAACAAGTACCTAAATGTCCACCTGTGGGACATTTGACTCACACTCCCTTGTAAGGGATTCTATATAGATTTTTTTCTGTGATTAGATTTAGGCTTTTTATTAAAGGTGAGGTATGACCAAGAGGATTAATGCTTATCAACAAGGCTACTTAAAACTGCATAGTTTTCTTTTTCAAACACGCCTTTGCAAATCTTAGAAAAAAATGATTCTCCTATGATGTGGCTAGAAATCATACAGCTCTAACTCCGTGGACCCTGCGACTACATTCCCTACAATGTCAATTAATTTTGCTTCCTGAAGCATATTCTTTCATGTACAGTTTCATCCATGCTGTGTGCTATGCCTGGAGTGATTAGAGGCCTGCTAACATGGATAAAAATAACAAATTAAAAGCAGAAAAAAATCCAACAAAACATAATAGCTTTTCCGGAACAAGGCCAGCACTCAGTCTATTTTCCTTCCATTTTCTATGTTTTAATTTATAGTGTAAATTAATCGCCTTTCTCCCACCCCTTGATAAGAATGGTCTTCTGCACTCTATTAACCCCAGGTTCTGGAGAGAGGCAATTTCCTAACAGGTGAATTAGCACTAGATAACATTACCTCAAATGCCAAGTCATTTAATGTGTAATTGAAAAAAAATGTCTTAGGACGGAGCAAGAGTATGGCAGCTTCTAAAAAAAAAAAAAATTACAAAGAATCTTTACCGACTGCAAACTCCTATCTCCCCAGGGTGATTTCCGTGTTAACAAAACACAAAAATGGCCCCCACTACCAGGACTGGAGGCGGACCCCTGAGTTCCAATTACTCTTGTAGTTGACAGTTCACTGGACTGTTGAGCTACGTTTTTTACACCATTGTGTGGAAGTAGTGAAGCCAGACAGCTGCGTGTGTCTCTTTCTTTGATATGCAGTAATTAGACTGTTCCACTAATGGAAGGTGGGAGAAAATTTCTACAGAAAATGACTTCTAGTTATGGGGGGCGGGGGGCACCTGGGGAAGGAAGAGCCACTGGAACAAAGGAAGAAAGAGTTAGCTTTTGTCATGAGTACTGGGAAAGGTTGCATGTGTTCCGGCAGTAACACAAAATGAAAAGTTGGAATCTCAAATCAGTTCAAGCATAAGTGTGGGTTTGCTTCCAAATTATAAAGCAAACAAGTGATTCAGAAAAGCTCATGAGTCAATAATGAAGCCTTGCAGGGATGGACACAAGAGAACCCCCTCGTACTCCAAGAACTCCACACTGTCTCTGCTAGGTGAGTTCATTATGGGTCCATGGCAGTGCCTTACCAGGGAACTGGCAGTTGGACTCTGTTCTTGAACTGGCTTCACCAAGATCTCAGTTATTTTGTTTTGTTTTGTTTTGTTTTTTGTTTTTGATTTTTTTTCAAGACAGGGTTTCTCTGTATAGCCCTGGAGGTCCTGGAACTCACTTTGTGGACCAGGCTGGCCTTGAACTCAGAAATCTGCCTGCCTCAGCCTCCTAAATGCTGGGTTTAAAGGCGTGAATCAGTTCTTTTTGTATTGTTATTATTGCATCAATTACCCTGTAACATTCCCATTGATTGAGTCTTTGGCTGAAGGTTTCAGTTCCTAGACCCCATAAGGTTAAACTCTCAGTCCAGCCTCTCTTCTTTTGTTCTTACCTGACACCCACAGGCCTCTTTATCCCCTTTCTTCCCAATCACATTTTCCTCATGGTAACTTTATAGTTTTAGGCTTCAGGTGAATTTGACATTTCCCCTTTTTCAAACTATACTTTCCCCATTCTCTTCCCAGTGTGACTTGAAAGCGGCAATTTTCTATCCAGAGTGCTGTAAAGGACAGCCATTCTATTGCAAGTACTAGCATAACCGATGTCTCCCTTTTCATTCTGATACATTTTTCAATGCTTAGCTGTCCTTTGCAGCTTTTATGCCCATGCCCACAGACACAGTAAAGAGAATTTCTTGAAAATATCACTTAAATATGTTGCTATACTAAAGGAGAACTTTTAATTATTCATGTTTTCATATTCTTGCATTATTCCTGGTTTATACAATTAAATTTCTATGCAATGGTTCTCTGATCTTGTTTTTCGTATATGACAATTTAAAAAAAAAAAACCACAGTTTTATCAGGATTCTACAGAAACTGTATTTTGCAAACAAATCTTTAGAATGTAGGTTTGACAAAAGACTGGGGTGCCCATAGTGCCTTTGAGAAGTGAGTTGCCTCGTTTAGGTTCTGACAGAAAGGTACAAGCTCTTTGTTCCTGAGATGACAGAACATTTGAAGTGAGGGTACATGAGAGTTAGTCACTGTGAGACTATGATGTAGACAAAAAAGAAGAATATACCAGTTATAACTTCAGTTTTTGCACTCTCAGGAGATTGTAATTTGAAAGGAAATGAATACAAGTTTTACAGTTTGTTGTAGAACCTCAGATATACAGTCTTTTAAAATTACATTTTAGTACTTTTCCTATTAGTATCTAATTACATTGCATACTAAGACCAATCTTGAAGATATTCCCCAGCTAGAAGGTAAAAATGAGTGCATCGCGACACCTCCGTGGAGAGCTCATGATTTAGGATTCAGTTCTGTTACTTCGTGTCAAGCCACATAATGCAGTTGGAAATGATTTATGATTCTTCACCTACTATTACCAATGGAAAAATAAAAGAAATAAAGAAGAAGAAGAAGAGGACAAGGAAGAAACAAAGAAAGGACAACCTGAAATTTTGAAAGGGCCTTTTCAAAAGTGAGATTTTCCATCTCAGTAGCTCGAACATGCTGCCTTCAACATTATTACTGCCGTTAACATTATGAGTTTGACTGCTGCCACCATTGGGCCTGGAAGACACGAGACCTCATCAAAAGAACACCTTCTATCTTTGTTTTTGGGAGTCATACATTGTACTGGCATTAAAAAAAAAAAAGATTAAAAAATGAAAACAAACAAACAAAAGCTCTTCAACTAACACTTGGAAAAATGTATTTTGAGCTGTTTATTTTACTTTTAGTGAAATCCCTAACTTTGTACCACTCGTGCCATTTATTAGTAAGGCATATTGCATGTAATTGATGTTGGGTTGTAGATATTCCATGACACACTGAGTAGAATTGCTTTGTTCTGTGCAGTTCTGCTAGGAGTTGTTTTTTTGCCAATAGGGATTATTTTACTTGAGCGTTTACATAAACTTTAACTGAGCAGATTATCAGGTAGAATACACTTTGGTGGGGGTGGCTGGAGGAATGATTTAGCTCTTAAGAGCACTGGCTGCTCTTCCAGAGGTTCCAGATTCAGTTCTCAGAATGGTGGCTTACAAATGTGTGTAACTCCAGCTTCAAGTGGTCCAGTGCCCTCTTCTGGCCTCTGTGGACATCAGGCATACATAAAAATACACTTTGGGCCTAAATAATAATTGACTACTAGTCTTTTTATGTTTGTTTTTAGAAATTTTACCTCTATGTTTCTTATCTATATTTTTTAAGCACCAGAAAGTATTATTTACAAATGTAGTTGTAAATATCATTTCAATGTTACATCCAGAAATGGACCTGCTGCTTTGGAAAGCAAATTACTTTTCTTTATTTCAACTTTTGAAAGGGAACTTTTAGAAAAAGACTAGTAATTGAGATTTGTATGTGGCCATAACATTACATCCAGTAAAGGAAAATCAACACAGTTTAGAGGCAAGACATAATCAGGAGTAAGTAGTTCATACCTCAGAGGTGCTCAGAAGGGCTCACCTGTCTGTCACCGGAGATCTGACCTGTTGAAATGTGTTTGCCCACAACATGACACCTGCAAGTTGCTATGTTGGTTGCACATTTGGTGCTTAGCTATTTATTTAGCACACATTCTGGGAAAGTTTTGAGGAAACAGCTGGTGGCTGCTCTCTGCACCTTTGATCTCTAAACATACAAAGACTTCCTGCCAGTAACATCCAGCCTCAAGCTTAAGTCAAAGCCTCCCCAAGACGCAGGATGTGTGTCCTTCTTGTGTCACTGAGGAAGTGATAAAACTGTCCTGCTGTCTCCAGGGTGACATCACTGGGCCCTTCAGTCCTGAAGGAGGAGGCTTCTTTATGGCAGAGAAAGTTCGCATTATATAGAAACTCTTCCTTGCTATCCTGATGATCTGTGATGTACCTAAGAAAACATGCTTGCCTTCAAAAGTAACTTTTCTTATTTTATTTGTTTGATTGGTTTTTTCCACTTTCTTATTAGATATTTTCTTTATTTACATGTCATATGATATCTCCTTTCCCAGTTTCCTCTCCAAAAAAAAGAAAAAATATTAAATTAAAATATTAAAAAAAAACCCAACCAACCAACCAACCAACCAACCAACCAACCAACCAACCAACCAAACACACAAAAAACCCTGTTCCCTCTCCCCTCCCCCTGCTCAACAACCCATCCTCTCTGTTTCCTGGCCCTGGAATTCCCCTACACTGGGGCATAGAACCTTCTTCACAGGGCCAAGGGCCTCTCCTGCCCTTGATGACTGACTAGGCCATATATATATATATATGCTGATGGAGCCATTAGTCCCACCATGTGTACTCTTTGGTCGGTGGTTTAGTCCCTGGGAGCTCTGAGGGTACTAGCTAGTTCATATTGTTCATCCTAAGTGGCTGCAAACCCTTTAGCTCCTTGGGTCCTTTCTCTAGCTCCTTCATTGGGGACCCTGTTCTCAGTCCAATGGATGGCTGTATTAGTGAGGTACTGTCAGAGCCTCTCAGGAGACTGCTATATCAGGCTCCTGTCAGCCAGCACTTGCTGACATCCACAATAGTGTCTGGGTTTGGTGATTGAATATGGGAAGGATCCCCAGGTGTGGCAATCATTGGATTGTCCTTCCTTCAGTCTCTGCTCCATAGTTTGTCTCTGCAACTCCTTCCATGGGTATTTTGTTCCCTCTTTTAAGAAGGAACAAAGTATCCACACTTTGGTTTTCCTTCTTCTTGAGTTTCTTGTGGTTTGTGGATTGTACTTTGTGTATTCCGATCTTCTGGGCTAATATCCCCTTATCAGAGAGTGCATACCATGTGTGTTCTTTTGTGATTGGGTTACCTCACTCAGAATGATATTTTCCAGATTCATCCATTTCCCTAAGAATTTCATAAATTCATTGTTTTTAATAGCTGAGTAGTACTCCATTGTGTAGATGTACCACATTTTCTGTATCCATCCCTCTGTTGAGGGACATCTGGGTTGTTTCCAGTTTCTGGCTATTATAAATAAGGCTGCTATGAACATAGTGGAGCATGTGTCCTTATTACATGTTGGAGCATCTTCTGGGTATATGCCCAGGAGTGGTATAGCTGGGACCTCTGGTTTGCTCTATATTGCTTTTACTATGTTTAAGTATGAGTCTTGAATTCCTGAACTTTCCAAGACTTTTATCATGAAGAGATATTGGATTTTGTCAAATACTTTCTCAGCATCTAATGAGATGATCATGTTTTTTTTTTCTTTGATTTTGTTTATGTAGTGAATTACGTTGATGGATTTCCGTATATTGAGCTATCCCTGCATCCCTGTTATGAGGCCTACTTGATCATGATGGATGATTATTTTGATGTGTTCTTTGATTCGATTTGCAAGAATTTTATTGAGTATTTTTTCATCTCATAAGTAAAATTGGTCTGAAGTTTTCTTTCTTCATTAGGTCTTTGTGTGGTTTAGGTATAAGAGTAATTGTAGCTTCGTAGAATGAATTGGGTAGAGTACCCTCTGTTTCTATTTTGTGGAATAGTTTGAGGAGTATTGGTATTAGGCCTTCTTTGAAGGTCTGATAAAACTCTGCACTAAACCCATCTGGTCCTGGGCTTCTTTTAGTTGGGAGATTAATAATGACTGTTTCTATTTCATGAGCAGATATGGGACTGTTTAGATAATTTATCTGATCTTGATTTAACTTTGGTACCTGGTATCTGTCTAGGAAATTGTCCATTTCATCCAGGTTTTCCAGTTTTGTTGAGTATAGGCTTTTGTGGTAGGATCTCATGATTTTTTGAATTTCTTCAGTGTCTGTTGTTATGTCTCCTTTTTCATTTCTGATCTTGTTAATTAGTAAACTATCTCTGTGCTCTCTAGTTAGTCTGGCTAAGGATTTATCTATTTTGTTGATTTTCTGAAAGAACCAGCTTCTGGTTTGGTTGATTCTTTGTATAGTTCTTTTTGTTTCCATTTGGTTGATTTCAGCCCTGAGTTTGATAAGTTCCTGCCTTGACTCCTCTTGGGTGAATTTGTTTCTTTTTGTTCTAGTGCTTTCAGATGTGCTGTCAAATTGCTGGTGTTTGTTCTCTCTTGTTTCTTTTTGGAGGCACTTAAAGCTATGAGTTTTCCTCTAAGGACTGCTTTCTTTGTGTCTCATAAGTTTGGGTATATTGTGGCTTCATTTTCATTAAACTCTAGAAAGACTTTAATTTCTTTATTTCTTCCTTGACCAAGTTATCATTGAGTAGAGTGTTGTTAAGCTTCCACATGTAGGTGGGCTTTCTATTGTTTATGTTGTTATTGAGGAGCAGCCTTGGTTCATGGTGATCTGATAGGATGCAAGGAATTATTTCAACCTTCTTGTATCCATTGAGGCCTGATTTGTGACCAATTATATATTCAATTTTGGAGAAGGTACCATAAGGTGCTGAGAAGAAGGTTTATCCTTTTGTTTTAGGATAAAAAGTTCTATAGACATCTGTTAAATCCATCTGTTTCATAACTTGTGTTAGTCTCACTGTGTCTTTGTTTAATTTCTGTTTCCATGATCTGTCCATTGCAGAGAGTGGGGTGTTGAAATTTCCCACTATTATTGTATGCAGTACAATGTGTGCTTTGAGCTTTAGTACAGTTTCTTTTATGAATGTAGATGCTCTTGCATTTGGAATGTAGAAGTTCAGATTTGAGACTTCATCTTGGTAGATCATACCTTTGATGAGTATGAAGTGTCCCTCCTTATCTTTTTTTGATCACTTTAGGTTGAAAGTCAATTTTATTTGCTATTAGAATGGCTACTCCAGTGTTTTACTTGGGCCCATTAGCTTGGAAAATTGTTTTCCAGCCTTTTATTCTGAGGTAGTGTTTGTCTTTATCACTGAGATGTGTTTCCTGTATGCAACAAAATGTTGGGTCCTGTTCATGTACCCAGTCTGATAGTCTATGTCTTTTTATTGGGGAATTGAGTCCATTGATATTAATAGATATTAAGGAAAATTAATTGTTGCTTTCTGTTATTTTTGTTGTTAGAGTTGGAATTCTGTTCATGTGGCTATCTTCTTTAAGTTTTGTTGGAAGATTCCTTTCTTGCTTTTTCTAGGATGTAGTTTCCATCTACATCTCTAGTGTTGGAGTTTTCCATTTATTACCCTTTGAAGGCTGGATTTGTGGAAATATATTGTGTAAATTTGTTGTGGAATACCTTGGTTTCTCCATCTATGGTAATTGAGAGTTTTGCTGGGTATAGGAGCCTGGGCTGGCATTTGTGTTCTTTTAGGGTCTGTATGACATCAGCCCAGGATCTTCTGGCTTTCATAGTCTCTGACGTGAAGTCTTGTGTAATTCTGAAAGGTCTACCTTTATATGTTACTTGACCTATTTCTCTCACTGCTTTTAATATTCTTTCTTTGTTTTATGCATTTGGTGTTTTGGCTATTATGTGACAGGAGGAATTTCTTTTCTGGTCTAGTCTATTTGGAGTTCTGTAGACTTCTTGTATGTTCATGGGCATCTCTTTCTTTAGGTTAGGGAAGTTTTCTATAATTTTGTTGAAGATATTTACTGGCCCTTTAAGTTGGAAGTCTTTACTCTCTACCTATTATCCTTAGATTTGGTCTTCTCATTGTGTATTGGATTTCCTGGCTTAGGTATTTTTTGCATTTTGTGCTTTCTTTGACTGTTGTGTCAATGTTTTCTATGGTATCTTCTGCACCTGAAATTCTCTTCTATCTCTTTTATTCTGTTGGTGAAGCTTGCTTCTATGGTTCCTGATCATAGAAATCTTCTAGGATTTCTATCTCCAGATTTGTCTCTCTTTGTTATTTCTTAACTGTTTCTACTTCCATTTTTAGGTCCTGGATGGTTTTGTTCACTCCCTTCACCTGTTTGGTTGTGCTTTCCTGTAATTCTTTAAGGGATTTTTGTGTTTCCTCTTTAAGGGCTTATACCTGTTTACCTGTGTTCTCCTGTATTTCTTTAAGAGAGTTATTCATTTCCTTCTTAAATTCCTCTATCACCATAATGAGATATGATTTTAGATCCAAATCTTGCTTTTCAGGTGTTTTGGACTATCCAAGACTTGCTGTGGTGGCAGTACTAGGTTCTGAAGAAACCAAGTAGTCTTGGTTTCTGTTGGTAAGATTCTTACATTTGCCTTTCACCATCTGTTGATCTCTGGTGTTAGATAGTCTTGCTGTCTGTGGCTGGAGCTTGTTCCTCCTGTGGGTCTGTCAGCCTGTGTTAGCACTTCTGGGAGATCAGCTCTCCTCTGGTAAAATCTGGGCGGAGATGGCTGTGGATCAGTAGTCCCTCCCGAGTCCTGGGGTCAGAGCACACCCTGGAGATAAGCTCTCCACTTTAGAAGAAAGGACAGAGAGTGCTGTGGATCCGCTGTCCCTCCTGTGTGTGGATGAAAGTAGAAGGATCCTGTCCCAGCTGCCCTGCCACTTCTGAGGCCTTTGTCTCCTGGCTTGTCCTGCCTTAGAAAGTCACTGGAGAGAAAATAGTGATCTCACCTGAGTCCCTGGGTCGGAGCACTCCCTGGAGACAAGCTCTCTGCTTTGGGGGAAGGGGCAGAGAGGGCTGTGGATCTGCAGTCCCTCCTAAGTGTAGATGGAGGTAGAAAGGATCCTGTCCTAGCTGTCCTGCTACTTCTGAGGTCTGTGCCTCCCCTCTTATCTATATTTTTAAAGTTTAATGCTACTGAATGTGCAATCTTTTTGCTTAATTGTGTCAATAGGGTATTTGTAATGAACCCTGTACATGCAGACTGCAGGTTCATTAACTGATGAAACATAAAGTACATCATATGCTTTTACTATGTTTTAGAAAAGAAGGAAATCAAGAAAGAGTGGGAAGATAATAGAAGACTAGAAGGTGAAGAACCTACCTTCTATGACAAGAAAAGATAAGGGGTTATGATTGGTGGTAGGTGGACTTGGCACCAAAGTAATATGAGTGAATGTGTGAATTTGGAGGCTATGTGGTTGAAGGGATTAAACAATGATTTGAATACTCGTGTCAAGATTGGGAAGGTGGCCTTGCAGTCCCTCTGTTAGGAGATGTCCTCCCTGTTCCTTTGTCAGATCTACTTCTCTGACCTCAAGTTTGATGTCTGGAGCTACAAGCAATTTTCTTCTATGTGGTTAGGGACTGTCATAATTCCTATACAGGCATGTTCTACATAGTTTACTCCTGATTGCTAACACTATGTATTGTAGAACTTTTTGTGGCTCTGTGAGTGTCACCCAGGACCTCATACATGCCAGGCAAGCTATTTGTCACTTAGCTATAGCCCAATTTTTATTCTTTGGGACTGTGTCTTGCAATGTAGTTTAAACTGAGTTGGGATTCACTATGTGGCTTAAGCTGGCTTCAAAATAATTATCCTGCCATAATCATTGTATTCTGGGATTACAGGCTTCTGCTACTATCCCTGGCCAAGAAATTATTTAGTTTATGTATTTATTATTGAGGATATAGGGAAATCCAAATTGTATTAGAGATAATTATATTATTATTATTATTATTATTATTATTATTTATTTTATTTAGAATAAATAGACACATGCAAGGTTGAGCCCTGATACATTTAAAAGAAAATAGTTGACCCTAATTCTTTCTCCAAGTATAAGGTGCATTTGCAATATGAGCAATAGTTTCAGATATTAAATAGTAAATGTTCACATGTTTATTTCCCTGTGTGCCATTCTGTAATGTTATCTGTAATTGAAAACCTCTGCCAGGATTGATAATTTTACTAAATGTATTTTTGATGTTGCATTCCAAATATAATTGGTCTTGAGTTATAAAGGCCCAGTACTTAACATCTGGAAAATAACACTCTGATTGTAGCTGAGACTTAGGGGGGAAAACCCCCCACCATGTATCCTGTCAATATTCATCTGACAGAGACTTTCCTTTTCCGTTTCAAGAGAAGATTTTCAATCTGCCTACAGTTAGCTGCCAAAATTTTGGGTTGAGTAGGGAAAATACAGTCAGATGCCCAGATGTTCTTCCTTCATGAGACAACACAGTCAGCTCTCTGACACAACCAGGTGCCAGGAAGATGGAGCCAGCACATCTGGACTGTGTGTTTATGAACTTTTAAAGGAGATAGATACATGTTGTTTTTACATAAGTATTAAGACAATTTGAAATAACCAGATTTAACATTAAAATGTGCACTATACAGTTTAGAGGAACATTGAGTTATTGTCTATATGATGTGTAGTCTTACGACAGAATATTGACAATTTCATCTCAGGAGGTTCCATAAATGCTGCTTATGAAATGTCCAACTCTAACTGAATATTGAATTCTGCTCATTTTTATAATTTCTATGTCTGTGGTTTACTAATATATGTGCTGCTAGTTTTTCTTGGCTTTTGCCTTATCAGGGTCTCAGCATCTTACTGAAATTTTGCCAAAAGAATCTCATTGTCAGTGATTTCAAATGACCAAAATAAATAAAGAAAGAAATAAAGAAGGAAGAAAGAAAGAAAGAAAGAAAGAAAGTAAGTTTGCTTTCTATCTTTAGGAAATGTGGATTATAATAACAAATACACTGCAAAAATTTGTAAATAGTGCTCACATACGGTAAAAATGCATTTTAAAAGTTCATGTCTAAATGTTTAAACATATAGTCAATGTGCAGCATTATGAAAAAATGGGTAACTCAGCACATGGGAGCCACACAATACCTCAGTATTACAGTCCTAATATGTGTTGTATTAGGATGGTAGTACTATTCTTAGGTGTACAGTTGGCACTGTCAGATTTTCAATAGAGCAAATAGAACCAGGAAGCAAGAAAAGTTAACTGTCACCAAGCTAAGATCTGAAGGGAAGAGGGCAGACTGAAGTGGATATGGTGAGAATACAATGCTTATTCCATGTTTTAATCAGCTTCCCACTACTGTGACAATTACTAATGCAAATAACTTAAAAGAAGGAAGAGATTTATTTGTGTCTGGCATTATTTGGCTCTGCTGTTTTGGACCTATGGTGGCACACTGCCTCATGATGGAGTAGATGGTGAAGAAAGTATGTTCACCTCACAGCAGACACAGAAAAGGGCACAGCCATGATTACCTCAGTTCTTCTCATTAGACCTCAATTTATAAAAGCTCCACTACCTCCTAGAAAACCATAGGCTGATGATCAAGACTTCATGGGATCCGTGGAATACAAACAGACCTTTGGAAGACATTTAAGATCCTAACTATAGCACTCATCAGGTTAGAGGCTAAAGAGCTGGCTTGTACTGGAAAGAGTTTTTGACTAAGAGAGAGGGAGCCCACAGGCAAGGCTGAGTTCTGTACTATAGAATTTGGACACATCTCTGTAGAAAATGATGAAGTGCTAGAGGTTAGCAATCTTGCTGTCTTTCCTCCATGTTCCCTTCTCCCAGTGTAGAGTTGCAAAGCAGGCTTAAAACTTTATTGTCTTATGGTCAGTGTCACAATACTACTTAAAAAGATGTAATGCAATTATTTAGAGAACTCTCTCTGCAACCCCTTTCTAGCTCTACATGAACACAAGCTACAAAGCACACACCTATATTGATCCAAATTGTAAATAAAACAGAAATTGAGAGAGGAGAGAGAAAAGTTGTATGAGAGAAGCGTTAGTAGGGAACACATAGCTGAGGCATGACAGGGAAGGCAACTAATGGGGAGTGGAACAAAACATAATCTTGAGGCTAGCCAAACAACTTTGATGCCATTTACTCTTCTGTAGTAGAAGCTTTTCCCAGTCATCAGGAATCTGAATAGTTTTTTAGTAGGAGATAAGAGACAGCTTATCTTCATTAATGGGTTGATGTGATGCAGAATATAAAGTATACCTGAGAAAATAACACATAAAAACTCAACACAAGGGGTATCAGGAGGGGGATATCCTAACCCAATCTACTCCATCTTACCAGTAATAGGGAGAAAATTAAATGAGAGTTTTGAACATGCACAGAATTCCAAATGTAATTTGAGTCCCTCAGATAAGTTACAGAATTGTGACACCTTAGGGACCTGTGAATGGGCATCTAGGTATTGGCGTAGCTTTGGATCTCCATGCTTTTCTAGCTCAAATTATGAATGCCTTTTCTCCTTTAAGAAATAGATTTAATGCAACAGCTGAGCTCTATGATAAATTGTCTGAAACTAGTGTGGACCATCTGGCTGTCATGAATGGTCTTAAATAAATCGAATCCAAAGTAAGAAATATAAGGAGACACTAAGTTCTATCTTACTTGAGCTTAAGATAATGCAGAGTTTTTTTTTTTTTAAACATGCTCTGACTCTCAGAGGCTTCTCTTTGCAATATGGAGCATTGACTCGTCATAGATAATTATGACACCCTGACTAGTCCTAGACTGTCAAAGCAAAAATAGGACTGTAAAAGAATTCACAGATCTTAGGATGCCAGACAGCCTCCAGGTTACCAACCTCTCTGCTTTGATAAATCACAGTCGCAGACTCCGTTTTTATTTGGCACTAATGGAAATTTAGTGATTTCAAGTCCCTGTTTCTTGAGTTCTTTCTCTTATAGGTCCAAACTTAAAAGTACCTGTGAAGCTTTTGGGCCCATTCATTCTTAAGCATTTATTGACTATTTGCTATATGTCAGACACTGTGACACTGCAAGTACACAGATAAATAAGATATGATCCCTTTCCTTTTAAGAATGTGGTATGAGGAAAAGATGCCTGGAAAACAAGGAAAGGAGCAGTAAGCCACTAAGCCTTGGGCAAAGTTTTAGTGTGGGCATGGTAGGAAAATGCACCAAGTCAGGCTGGGAAAGATGGAGTAGTCTTTGAAGAAGAGGCATTTTTAGTGCAAGATGGTCCAAATTGGGGATTTATGATACCTTCTAGAAAGTAAGAGGAGTTTCTTAGAATGCAATAAAGCCTTGAAGCATAGATAGCATAATTTTATTAGTGGATACTGTATTTCTCATCTTTGTTCTAAGCATAAGAGATGTGGTCTATCCAGATGTATTGTATAGGAGAAAAATAAAAGGAAAGGTAGGTAGGTAGGTAGGTAGGTAGGTAGATAGATAGATAGATAGATAGATAGATAGATAGATAGATAGATGAAAATATTCACATATGAATGGAGATATGTTTTAATTTATATTCACCATAAGTAGGTTGGATACTTCTTAATGAATGGAAGTTAAACTATTGAATAAAACTCAAATGGATAGGTCTAGCAGTATTCGTTGGTTTGTTACTTGATCAAATAATTCCAATGTCATTGATATTCCTGGGAAAAAAGAAGCTCTTATCTGCATGAGGATTCAATGAATCAGACACTTCCTGCTTCTGCTCTTTCATCTTCAAGAATTGCTGGTCCAGAGTATGCTGAAACTAAAGAGTGGAGTGGGGAGAGAGGATAAAGTAGGTGTCTTAGTCAGGGTTTCTATTCCTGCATAAACGTCATGACCAAGAAGCAAGTTGGGGAGGAAAGAGTTTATTTAGCTTACTTCCACATTGCTGTTGATCACCAGAGGAAGTCAGGACTGGAACTCAAGCATGTCAGGAAGCAGGAGCTGATGCAGAGGCCATGGAGGGATGTTCCTTACTGGCTTGTTTCCGTTGGCTTGCTCAGCCTGCTCTCTTATAGAACCCAAGACTTCCAGCCCAGGGATGGCACCACCCACAAGGAGCCCTACCCTCTTGATCATTGATTGAGAAAATGCCCCACAGCTGGATCTCATGGAGGCACTTCCCCAACTGAAATTCCCTTCTCTGTGATAACTCCAGCCTGTGTCAAGTTGACACACAAAACCAGCCAGTACAGTAGGCTCATTGCTTCCTTAAGGCACCTTGCTCTGTGCTTAATGGCTTGTTCATTATTGCAATGGAAATTAATCACCACAATGATAGATTAAGAGATAGGATTTTAAGAGTTGCCTCATCTCGAGGTATAATCCTCAGAGATGGGACCTTTATAAAAGAGCTTGAAGGAATGGATTTGTTCCCTTCCATGTCTTTCTCATGTGATTCTATAACATTCGGCCCTTATTATCATCCCACATAATAATGATTTATCCTATTTTGTCCTTCTGTCTTCTGCTATGTTTAGACATAGTGTCTGTTTCCTCTGGAGGATCTAGCAGCAAGACGCCATCTTGGAATCAGACATTAACCTCTGCCAGTACCTTGGCCAGAACTTAGATTTAACTGCTCCTCTTCCAAAGCTGTGGGAAATAAACTTCTGGTTGTTTGTTGTTGTTGTTTTTGTTTTGTTTTATTTGTTATTAATAAGTTATTGACTCTTGGAAGCAAGAGGAATAGACTTGAACATGTTTCAATGGCGCTTATACCCATTTATTCATATTTTATTGGCTAAAAATAATTTTCACAGCTTTATTGAACTGCAAAGATGACTAGATCAGGAAAATCATCTGGGCAGGAAATAATCTGTGTTCAGGGAGGAAAAATTCAGTTTAGATTGGCATCAAGTTTTCTTTATAGATACAAAATTTAAAACTGATAAAAATTCATATTAATCTACATTATTCTTAATGGGTCTAATATTATTAGATTTATCAGTATAATATAGAAATTCTTTTCTGGTGGGTAAAAATATTAGTTGAATATGCTTAGACTAGTGAAGTCAGATTAATTTTTATGTGGTAGGGGCCTGGTGATTGTGTTTGAAGGCTAATTTAACATGTGCCCTAGTTGTATGTAGTTTTTGCAAAACAAAGAGAAAACAGATGGAATACAACAGTACCTTGAACTAGTACAAGGCACAGGAAGGAAATGAATTCTGTTCTGGAGTTATTTAATTCAATATACTTTAGTAACAAGGCGTAAGGATAAAGAGAAAAAGTTTAAGATGAAGATTTTAGGGTTTTTGTTATTGTTGTTGTTGTTGTTTTGTTTGTTTTGTTTTCTTCTCTTGTCAGCTTGACACAAGGTCCAGCCATCTAGAAAAGAAGAAGTTCAATTGAGAAAATGCTTCCATCAGTCCAACCAAGTCTCCAGGGCCATTTTCTTGATTAATGTTGATGTAGGAGTGAGGACTCATGCCACTGTGCATACTGTCACCCCTGCACAGGTTGCCCTGGGTTGTAAGAAAGCAGGCTGAGCAAGTCATGGGGCCCCAGCCAGTGAAAAGCAGTAAGTTACACTTCTTTATGGCCTCTGCTTCAATTCCTGCCTTGAAATGCTTACCTGACTTCCCTTCCTGATGGACTGTGAACTGTAAAGTGAAATAAACCTTTTTCTTTCCAAATTGCTTTGATCACAATGTTTATCACAGCAATAGAAAGCCAAGCAGGAATGTGACGAATAGGGATCTTGAAACAACCTGACACCAGGAAAAACTCAAGTTCTTCCTCTGGGAGATGTTATTATTATGTTGTGAGTCTAAAATGTTCCCTGGAAGCAGGCACATTTGAATAACTGACTACTGGCTGGTGGTTTTGTTAAGGAAAGGTTGTAGAACCTTTAGGGCAGGAGGCCCTGTTGTCAGACAGGCCCTGTCAGGCACACCTTCAAAGGAGACATCCTGCTTTCAGTCACATCTTTGCTGACCTCTCTGCCAGGATTTCACCATGACAAGCCATAAACTTCTGCTTCCACAGACTGACTTCCCGTCGTCATGGCCTCTCTGCTACCATAGACTATGAACTCTGAAACTAGCTTCTACTCTCCCTGCCTCCCAAATCCCTTCTCTTTTAGGTTGCCTCTGTCAGGTATTTTGATAAAAGTAACTAATGAAATATGAGAATGGAAAGATGTGTATATGGGTCTGTGTGAGGGCATGTGTGTGAAGTAAGGAAAGATATAGGTTTAAATGTTCTTTGACATTCAAAGAAATTTGAAGTTTAAATGTTTGATGACTAGTAACGTGGTAAAGGAGTTAATGTATTCTTTCCGTATCATGGAACTAAGAACATTTTGGCTTAAAATGATGAAGGTCTGAATGATAAGTAATGCCATGTAAGAATAGTAGAATGGGCTACTTAGCAAATTAGAGATGCATATAACTTGAAGTACTTGCCCTCCTGTCAGGTCTGCCATAAAGAGAATTTCCTCAATACATGAGATGGTGCCTAAAATGTTTTCCTTTTCTAGATGAACTATTTCAATTTTCAACATTTCTGACAAGACATATGAATTTTCTTTTAAACACAACTCCCCAGTGTTCTAGACACCAACTATTCCAATGCTATGCAATTATAGCTGTTCAGTTTTGACATCTGCAGCACTTGTATATGACCCATAGATTAAAAGCTTCTGTCACACAAGACTGCCCAACAGGTCATCTGCCATTTCAGAAGATCAAAAGATCAATGGGCTATCTCCTGATTTCCCCTGACCATCTCATATAGCTGTGCTACTGTATGAGTACAGCTCATGATACTCTGGAAAATATTGTTCAAAGCAGAATTGCTCTGTTATAAAGACTTCAACTCAAAAGAGCCAACAGAAGGGATGCATATAGTGAAGTATGTGGAAAAAAAAAACCATAGAATTTTCTATTCTCTTTCAGAGGAAGCCACCCTCACAGGGGCATATGAAAACCAATGTGTTCATCAGTTGGAAGTCTCAGAATCCAATGGGTTAGGACTGTGAAGAGAAGTTTTATTATAAGGCTCTGTATATTAAATTGTTAGTCATTTGTATTCATTTTTATAGATTTGGAGACATATGGAACTGAAAATTTTAGTCATGAACTCATACTTTAATATTCTGCAACCAATCTCCATCCTGAAGCAACCTTGAGACCTCTAGTGACTAATCATCTCATGAGCACCCAAGGGGGACTGATCACTCCTGACATTCTATGTCACAAAAATTCTTGTGTTTTGAACCAAGAACTAAGACCAATTATAATAAAAGAGAGCCTTAAGATTGTAAATACTCAAGTAATTCTAGGAGTTTGTAATGTTTCCTAACAAAGAAATCATAGAAGAAGATCAAAAAGGGGATTTTATATGAGAGGCAGTAACACACTGGTGTCTGCTCAATTGGGCATTATCATAATGATTCTTCCAGATATTTTAGGCTACACTAAAGTTACTGATGGGACAAATGACAGAAGACTGCACCTTTAAGTTATTTGGAAGTATGGATGAAGTCATCAACATGACTAACCTGCCCTTTCCCACACATAGGTGCAATCATTTAATCAGCACAATATTTTCCATGAAGTCAAACATTGAGAAATTATGATAATCTAGAATTCAGAATCTAACAGATATGAACAATGTCATGTTTCTGTCACTTCAAGAAAACAGTAGATACATTATACTCATTGTTAATGAAAACATATGTGATTTTAATCCAAATTAGCAGTATGAACCATGGGACCATGGTAGCTTCTCAACATAGTATGAAGTTTCTGAATGTTAGAGATGATATTTAAAAGGGAGATATTCTTGATATTGTATGCCTTGCATGATTAATGTCTGGGTGATCTATGTAATTCTATTAGTCAATATTTTCCAAATGATTAGTATCTAATGTTATAAAGTCATGCACAGATAAACGCCTACTCAATAAACCAGTGAATTTTGTATGTACTAAAGTACAGAGATCTGTTCTCAGACCTTCAGAAATGTCAACCTATTGTGTTTTGATATGCTATCAAGCATGAATACTCAATGACCTAAGGGAGCTATTGAGACATTACTCGTGATTTTCCCCTTATACACCTTTATTGAGGCAAGTTTTCTTTTTGGAGTATAAATTAAAAAAAAAAAAGAAGGGTAATAGGTTGAATGTGTAGGAAAATTCAGGAATCTAGTTGTTAGCTAATGTGGTGGTGTATACCTTTAATCCTAGTTCCTGAAAGGCAGAAGCAGAGGCAGACAGATTTCTGTGAGTTTAAAGACAGACGGGTCTACATACAAAGTTCCAGGCTTGTTAGGGCTACATAGCAAGAACTTGTCTCAAAACAACGAACCAACCAACCAACCAACCAACCAACCAACCAACCAAACAAACAAACAAACAGTTTTAAAAGAATCTAGTTATTTAGCAAGCACTAAGTAAAGCAAGCCATCATTGAAAATCAAGACAAAATTATGCCATGTATCCTTATATTCTTTTCTTTTGAAACGTACAACATTTTTTCATAAAAACATTTGTACCCATGTATAATTAATTGTAAATGTTATAAATAAACAACTATTATTAAAGGTATGTTAAATTCAAATATTGTAACTGTCACTTATAAACTCACTAGAGCTATGGTTATCTGCATAAGACCTGTACAAGATTGGACTAGTCAACATTTTATTTAGGATAAGGGAGAAGCCCAAAGGTCCTACCACTCTCCCAGCGACTATAGTCAATTCATAGTTGTTGCAGGAGAGGTAATCATTTTCTTTAGTAGTAGAGCCACTGATAAGCTGTCCTTGTTCCAGTAAATAACCTCTTACTCACACCAGAGGCAAAAAATTCAGTGGGCCATGCAGAAAAAAGAGACCATGAAAGAAGGAGGGAGAAATGTTGAGAAGGAAGGTTCTGGCACAAGAGGGAGGGAGATGACAGAGGGGAATGGGGCGTGAAAATAACCACAATTTTCTTATATAAATGTATGAAACTGTTGAACAACAAAAATAATTTTAAAAAACCCTTTGGATTGTGTTTCCTGACCTAATAACTTCATCATGGGGACGTGTGTTATTAGCTTATAGTTTTTTTTTAATTAGGTATTTTTTAATTTACATGTCAATTTCTCCTTTCCCAGTTTACCCTACAAAAAACAAACAAACAAACAAACAAACAAACAAAAACAACAAGAACAAACTTCTGTTGCCTCCCCCTTCCCCATGCCTGCCACCCCACCCTCTCCCACTTATTGGCCCTGGCATTCCCCTACACTGGGGCACAGAACCTTCACAGGGCCGAGGACCTCTCCTCCTATTGATGATCAGCTTTGTAATCCTCTACTATACACATGCTGCCAAAACAATCAGTCCCACCATGTATAGTCCTTGGTTGGCGGTTGGGTCCCTGGGAGCTCTGAGGGTACTAGTTAGTTCATATTGTTGTTCGTCCTAAGGGTCTGCAAACCCTCCAGCTCCATAGAACCTTTCTCTAACTCCTTCATTGGGGACCATGTACTCAGTTCAATGGATGGCTGTGAGTCTCTACATTTGTATTAGTCAGGTACTGTCAGAGCCTCTCAGGAGATAGCTATATTTAGACTGGCTTGTCCTTCCTTCAGTCTCTGCTCCATAGTTACTCTCTGCCACTCCTTCCATGGGTATTTGATTCCCCCTTTTAAGAAGAAATGAAATGTCCACCTTTTGGTCTTCCTTCTTCTTAAGTTTCTTGTGGTTTGTGGGTTGTTCTTCCTGTATTCTGAACTTCTGGGCTAATAACCACTTATCAGAGAGTGCATATAGTTTTATGTGAAGAAATTGGAGAATCAGAAAGGGTTTGAGAGATCCTTTGGATCATGTAATGAATTGCAAAATTCTTTCATGGAAATTCAATTTAATATCATCAACTTTTGATTTTCTTCCAGCTGACTTGTGAGATGATTCTTGAGTTAGCACTGTAATGAGTAGGTGATAGAAGTCTCCATGTGAACCCAAACTAACATAGGTCCATCTTCACATATTACTTATTTTTAAAATAATACAGAATGATAAGGTAACTAGAGTTAGCTAATTAACTATATCTTGCTAACTAGAATATTCTTCACTAGGAAGAGTGGAGAGCAATATCAGATTGGAAAGAAAAGAGAGGATAAAATAAACACCGTTCCATGAGTCCATTGTGGAGATTAAATTTAAGACACAGTGAAAATGAAGAAACATGAGTGTGTAGGATGCAGAGAAATTCGAGAAGCTGAAATGGACAGCTCAGCAGCTACATGATGGAGTACTTGACTCTTATATGTTTGGGGTTTGGGGGTGAGTTCTGTACTTCCAGAACCCAGTGGGGAAGGCTGTTTGTTTAAATTCTTTTATTTCCCATGTGTTTCAACTACACATCAACTCAGGGGGTGTTTTCTAAGGTAAATTGGCAGGGAATAGTATAAATTCGGTCTAAATTTACTGAGCAGGATCTGGTGATTAAGGAGAAATTCTCCTGTGTGTCTATGTAACTAAACTCCAGTGTACTAGAGTTTAAAGTATACTTTGATAGAAAATGAGCCAAGATTCTTCCATTCTAAACAAAACAAAACAAAACAAAACAAAACGAAACAAAACAAAAGCTAAGAGAAATAATTTCCTCAAAAAGAATGCAAAAACAAAACCATCCTTTCAAAATTTGAAAGTAGAAAAATACTGTCTTCATATTTTTGGAGCATGTTAATTTATTTGCAAGCACTAGATGTCACTGGTGTACAGCATTTGAAATTGTTTTCCTGCCACACTTAGGCTGTTTGCTGTGAGACTAGAATCTGAGGTTTTATTCTCACACAGCCCACTTCCTCTTCTACCTAGAGTCAAGAGGGTATAGGACAGAAAGCTTAAATCTCTTCTGTGCCTTTGACTTGTAAAGAAAAATGAACATGGCAGAAGTGTTCCTGATTAGATCTGGGGGAAAAAGGATGATGTGTTCTTGCTGGGTGCATCAGGAGAGATGAGGTTCTGTCACTCTATAGATATAGACCTGGAATACCAACTTGAAATTGATGGTTACTGGTATGAGCTGTTGTTGTCTATATGCCTGGCTAGTGCATTTGGCACAGCACAAGCAGTGTATCGTGCGATCAAGTTACTTTATCACACTGCTGATTTCAGAAGTAAGAACCCTAATCCTTTTGGATGAACAAAACAAATAGCTCTCACAAGTCTTATCAGATTACCATTGCTTGATTCATCTTTATGAGAGCTGGATGCCTGGTTGTTCATGATCTCTGTCTTCCCATCTGGACATTTCCAGATGAGGTCAACAGTGACAGTATATGGGAAATTCTACAATGGCAGCATCGAGACCAATACAGGATACATCCTCAAATACAGCAAAAAGATAAATGAGAAAGCAAGGAAGCAAACAACCCTTGATAATTTTAGACATTTGAGAAGAGGTCCTGGAGAATTGGCACTTTGCCTAAAGTGTGTCCTTCATCTCTGTGCATCAGAGCTATTACTATTATCTAGAACTACCTAGCAAAACAAGACTTCCTTTCTGGGAAGTAGGGTGCAGGTGATTTGCCAAGGCCTGTTTTGTAGCCCCATTAGCTTGTCATCACTGAGCAAACACTGATCTCACCTCGGCGCTCCTTTAATCTGGCCTTTCAGTAGCTTCAGATTTCTCCCTGAAGCTTAACCTGTAATAAGTGCTTGTTTGGAATCATCACTAGATCTGATAGGAAGGGGACATTAGTCCTAAAGAAGATTAAGGTAAGGTCAGGGAATCTAAAAATGGTTAAAGGGAAAGAGCAAAGTGTGTCAGTGGGGAAAAGGAAATAAGGCATAGAGATTGGGTGCTGGAGAAACTCAAGGTATCTCTGACCTCTGACCCCTAGGGTAGCATTTCTCAGTCAGGCATTATTCATTGCTAGAGAGATGTGTATTTTCTAATAGTGTGATTGTTTTGGTGGTTGTAACACCATACCATAGGTGCAGGCTAGTTTATAATCAGCAGGTATTCTATATGTATGTTTCTCACACATATAGAGGCTAGGAGGGTTAAGATTAAGGCATTAAGGAGATTTGGTGTCTCAGTATAGCCTATCTCCTTTTTAGCTCATAGATGGATTCTTTTCATCTATACAAGGATCCAGGAATTCGATTCCTTAAAAGAATCACAAACTCTGTTCAGGCATAATGTGGAAAATATAGAGCCAAGGATCTCTTAGGGGACCTCCTTATAAGGGTATTGTCGTGAGTCATGAAAACCCAGCCTCTACGACTTACATGTCCCAAATGTCCACCTCTGATACATCTTACACTGTGAATTTAATTTCTGCATAGGAATTTTGGAGAATGAAGTTTTCTGATCACAGTCTTCTTTTTTTGGCTCCCTCAAATTAATAAGTTTTAATGCAAAATGTTTTTAGTCCATTCTAGGTGCCTCAAATCTCAAATCATCCCAGTGCTGAGACTGATTTTCAAAATTTCATCAAAATTAGATATCCATGATACCCAGGGTACAAGTTGCTCTTCTTCTGTATTCCTGTGAAATCAGGCATGAATGGACAGACAGAACAGATACTGTCACTTCCAAAGGAAGAGACAGGAAGTAGGCAGTGAAACGATGGGTGAATGACGATGAACTATAGAGTTTACTATGTCCCTTAGAGCCACTGGGTTAATGTTAGCAACATTGTGGTACTGTATGGAACTCCGCCTTCATGAAGGCTTTGTGTGTCACATATGCATGGTTATCCTAGAGCTTGAGTCACATACTCAGGGATCTTGAGAAGTCTATGTGTCCTCAGGAGGGGAGTCTGTGCTTACTGTGACATTGGGGGCCAGTGGTACAGTCTTCCAATTCATTGCTTAGATAGTTCATCAGCCAAAATAGGCTTATACATTGTATTACTTATACATTGTAGCTACCACATATTGCTGAGACATAAACACAAGAAAGTTGAGTTCATTGCTATCATACATTGTGCAAGAATAAACTTCATGTCCATTACATCACATCAGATTGTCCTGACATCACTGTCAATGTTTTTACCCACATTCTTTTCCTGAAGTTCACTCTTTATGAGCCCAGGATTGCCCATAGAAGTTTCTGAAACATAAGTGTCAGCTTTTTCTAATATGAACCTCAAAATTCTTCCATCCTCTACCCATTGCCTGGTTCCAATGTTGCTTCTGTAATTTCAGGTATTTCCTCAACCATCTTCCCATTTCTGGGTACCAATCTGTCTTAGTCCATTGGTCTATAACAGGAATATCATGGATTGGGCAATTTTAAAACAATGCAAACTTACTTGATGATGACGTTGCTAGCAAGTTGATGACAGGTGGTGGCTTATTTCCTCATCAACAGTTAGCTTATTCTTGTGTCTTCATGGGGCCAAAGAGCAGGAGGGACTTCCCTTGACTCCTTTTACAAAGATACTAATTTTTACTAATTCCATCTGTGAAGGCTTAGCTTTCATGACCCAATCTCATCATTATCTCTGACATCTCCCAGTGTAGACTTTTTTTAAAAAATAATTTTCTACGTATATTTTATTTGAATATTTTGCCTGATTGTATGAAAATCAAATGCATGCCTGATGTCTCTGAATGCTGGAAGACGGCATCAGATCTCTAGAAACTGGCATTACAAGTTGTTGTATGATGCTGGGAAACAAACACCAATCCTCTGCAATCTCTCCAGCACAAGGAGGACTAGAGTTTAAAGTATACATATTGGAGAACAAAAATAGAAATAAACAGACTTTTTTTTTTGCTATTGTCTGAAACAGATGAGCGGAAAAATTCTAAGTAAGTGGACTGCACAGGAGTCATTTGTGAGAAACGACCAACTGACACATCCATCTCTTCAGTACTTGGCTCATTTCCCTTGGCTCCTTCCTTTTATGAATCCATGTTTTTCACTCCCCCATGGTTCATTCGATTTTGACAGTCTCTACGTGTTCTGATTCAAGTCAAGCATTATAAGTCCCAGTTTCTGGTATACAACCCAAGCCAGAGTTCTTTAGGATCTGATAAACATAAAGTGTTACCTCGTTCTTTGGAATAGCCTAGTAGGAATGATGGAAACCTGAGGTATGGGGCACCCTTGTTATTTCTTCTTGTTTCATACAAAATGATGCAAAACAAGCAAGATATAAATTGAACAGAAGAAGTGACAAACAGTTCTATATTCTGAATCTCACAGGAAATGACTTTGTAATTCCATTGTCATGTTACCTAATTTTCTTCAGATTTTCTGTCACTGAAAATCATAACGATCTTAACTGATACACTTAAGAAGTCCAAGAAGTGTCTAAAATAGTTTTGTACATATTGTACATTTGTATGTATTGTACATTCCAGCTTTACTACAAGTTGTCAGCTGAGTTTAGTGGAGATCATAATTGGTATCTTTTCATGAAAATAAAACTATAATACAATATTTGATTGTCTCAATTTATTATCATTTTATGACTTGAAGCATATATACTAGCTTTCCTAGAAAGAGGTAATATTTAGGACAGACTGAAATAGTATTTTCAGCAAGTTGACACATCTTAATGAAGGAATTTAGTAAATTTGTTTCTCATCAGCCCCTGGGCTTTTTTCTTAAAGGTTGTGATGATGTGTAGGGAACCAGGTTCAGTAATGATCTTCTGTTTTCTTCTAACAAAGATCAAAAGTAGAAGGGAAGAAATGCAGTTCTTGGAGTTTAAGCTCAGCTAAGATGAGTGAAGGAGGAAAATCAGAGTTCAACCTGAACTTGAATGTGCAAGTGAAGTTTTGTAGACTTTTATCTCTACCTCCATTCCTCTTACCTCCACAGTAGAAGTAGCAGGGACCTTAGTCCAATGTCATTATTTGGTAGAAGAGGAGACCATAGAGGCTAATTAAACAGTTGTACCCATCTTACAAAACATATCTGTCAAGAAATAGACTTCTCGGTGTTTTGTATATAATAAGTTGTGTGTGCATACTTGTCCTAAGATAAATTGTTTGATGTTATTTAAAATTATTTTTCTCCATTAATGAGGTTCAGTATATTTATGGATATACATATATACATACATATACACATACATATACATATACATGATCATGAAATCTCTGAACAAACTTAAAAGTAAAAACCACACCTGTAGTTCACTGTTTTCTCAAAGCAGCACATTTTCCTGCCACTATGTACACCTCATTTTTCTACTCCCCTTCTGCTTTTGTTGTTTCTTTGCTTTCTTACTCTCAGTTTGGTTAAGCACACATTTTTTACTACAAGGTACACCATTAGTAATGATGAGCTGGGGTTATGCTAGGCCTTTCTGAGCTCTAATGATATATTAGTTCTTTTTCTTGTGGCTTCCCATGTGGCTTATAGAAATAATACAACTGCAAGATAAATGGCCACTAATCTGAAGGAAAGTCTCTTGAAGCAAGTCTCCAGGTTCCAAGCTAGACTTGTCCCATCTACTCATTGTAGGCC
>JADRCD010216045.1:0-85000 GCA_019843815.1 Montemys delectorum | reverse complement strand
GGCCCAGAATATGGTAAGTTCACTTCTAAGTATCTCCTTTTATTGTATGCATTAGTGGGAACTAATACACAGCGAATGTCTACGAAACGTCATCCTGAAGATTTAAGGCTTTTTGCTGTGAATGCAGAATCTTACTGATGCGAGGCTAGCCACACCACCCACTCTCAGACCAGCCTGTCTAAACTTCGCCAGACGTTAGGGGTATGATCCAGCATTAGACTAGATGTGTACTAAGTACAAGGTCCTAGGCGTCACTCTGAGAGAGACCCAACCAAAAAAACGACCTGGCAACCCGAAGGTGGGGATGATTGCATCAAGCTAGACAAAGAGCAATCCCAAATGACTATACAAAGTCACCTTTACAAATCTAGTTCAAGTTTCACGGCAGAGTATATTAGGTCAGACAGCTGACCAGTAAATTACTAGTCAGGGCTTATCCTCAAGCTAATTTTAACCAAATATGATAAACTGATCATTGTCCAAAAACCTTGTCTCTTAGACAGCGTAGTGCCTACCCGGGAGAGCGGAAGAGGCTTTGGCTTTTAGGCACACCCTGTGAATTAGGCTGATTTCCTCTTGTGGTTTTTGCTTGACTTGGATTAGCATCAAGCTCCTTGACAGTCTTTATATTCACCAAACTCTTATCACCTCTGGCTGGCTGGCTTCATTTCCCAATGTGAAGCCCCCGTCGGAGATTTGCTTCCAACGTATCCCGCTGCCTAGAATATCAAGAGTCTGTCCACCCAAAAAGGCCAATTGTCCTTGAGGCAGGCATCTGACGTGATGTATCCTGACAGTGTACCAGGCGACACCAAAGGATAGATGCGTTTATTGCTTAGGATTTGGGATAAACTTTTTTAAATGTGCCAAAAACAATTCCTGTAACATCTCCATTGCTGAAAGTCTTATCTGCAGAAGGGAGAGTATCCAGGAGCCTGGCAGGGGAGCTGTCAGGAAAGAGCTCATACAGAACATACAATAAAACACCCAGGTGTGGTGAGACCCAGCTGTAATCTCAGCTCTGGAGAGGGGACTCCGGAAGATCTTGGGGCTCCCTGTTCTGCAGTACAGGAGTCTACTTAGCATGGGAAGGGCCAGTGAGAGAGAATCTCTAACAAAAGTTACATGGTGCCTGAGATATGACATCCAAGTTCATCTAATGACCTCCTGTTACACGTGCACGTGTGTATACATGAACACAGATGTATACTTGGGCAGAAACTAACATAGATAGACAAAGACATTCCCTATAAGATGTCGCAGCATATTATAAAGGTAAGAGGGTAGTTTGCTTTCTAACACTACAACTAAAGAAGTGTATCTCCTGAAAGATTGCTCTGGACAATGATAAGTACTGATACTGTCGCATTTCTAAGTTCAGAGGTGTGAGGCTCAGTCACAGCTGTCCCTGACTAATCTGTGACCTCGTACAGGTCATTTGACTTCTGTGTGTTTATCCAAAATAGAATGTGCAAGAATGGGCATTTGATTTAATGCACACTAAAAACTTAAATGGCACACCAAATTTGGCTTGAGGCCTTTGCTTCCATTAGCCTACGGGAACCCCCCAGCCACCCCTCATACCATTCCTCCTTACACATGCCACCGTGAACGCATGCACACATGCCACCATGAATGTATGCACACTCCCTTTTGGACAGGTAGGGTCTCTAAGTTCAAAGACAGCTATGCTGCCCACTGATACATGGAGCCTCTTCTCTAAGGGCCAGGCTCCAGTCTCAGCTCTAAGGCCCTTTTCAGATCTGTCAACACAGAGCAGATTTGAGGGGTGAGGGACCCACTCTGCTAGTATCCCATGTAAAAAAGGAGTGTGACAAAGCTACCCCTTAGTGTGCCTCTGGACAAATGAGCATATTTAATCAGCTCTGAGAAAAGTCTACCATAAAGCACCGTATTCAAAATAAGAGCAATTTGCAGAAGCCAAACTGGAAACAACTGGCCCGTCTATTTCTATAAAAGGTTAATCAGAGAAACTGTAGCATTAAGACAAGCCAGTTGGGGGGGGGGGGGTCTGTTCTTCTTTCAGAGGTGCAGGCCGGTGCAGAGGTATCCAGTCACAGTCCCCGCCATGACATAGCTAATCACCATGCAAGAGCAGACTGCTTTTTGCTTTTTCTCCCCTAAAGTGCTGATCAGGATGAGGAGAGGCAGCCTATCTCTGAGGCCCCAGCTGCTCCTCTTCCCTCCTGCCTCCCTCCTTCCATCCCTCAGCAGCTCAGGCCACCATGTGCCCTGTCACAAACCTGCTGACTGGCAGAGGGGCCCACACCCCAGGTAATTAATCCTTTCCTAATGCAGGTTAAGCAGGTGGGAAGCCTTCCTCATCTAGAGAGGAGATAGCTGCTCTTTGGAGATGCCCCTGGAGTGACGGGATTTAATTGGGCTCACATGATTCCCTGAAGCTGAGCAGGCTCTGATGCTGACCTGCACATTCAATTACCAACGCGGTTCACCTAAATCCAGCTGAAGAATCATTTCTTCTCTCCTTCTAAGTGCTTTAATATTAACACAAGAACCTGTGGTGAGGACATCCTGTGTACTGGGAGGACACTTGTAAAACTGAGAGATTAACTGAAGGGAACTGACAACGGTTCTTAGAACTAACAGGAGTGAGGATTTATCTAATCAGTCTTCTCTCTCTATCTCTCTGTCTCTGTCTCTCTGTCTCAGTCTCTCTGTCTCTCCTGTCTGTGTGTGTGTGTGTGCATGTACCTGTGAGTAGGTGGAAGCCAGAGGCAATGTTAGGTATTGTTCATCAGGCAACGTTCACTTCCTGTTTTCCTTTTGTTTCAGTTGTTTCCTTTTCAGATGGTCTCACTGAAATGAATCTTACCAAGTAAGCTAACCTAGCTCACCAGCAAATTCTAGGAGTCTACCTGTCTCCACTTCTCCACTGCTGGGATTACAACCACACAGCACCACCCTCGGCTTTTAAAGGATGAGCTCTCGGGAGCAAGGTGAACACTCTCCCTGCTGCGATCTCCTGGGACCTGCAGGCTTTCTCTTTATCTCACTAGCACACACTGGCACTTTTTGGATCACTGCCCCCCACCCCAAGTGATTGTAGGAAGTACAAGGAAAGCTCTCTTGCCTGCTCCATCCACAATTGTACCTCTTCTTTCAACACATCAATATATATATATTGTGTATATATATATATATATATATATATATATATATATATATATATAACCAGAGGTTGATTCCAAACCTTGGAAAAAGTAAAAAGCAGGTCTACTCAGTCATGTGAATGAACACAGCCAAGGATGGTATTAGTGAGGCAGTGGGAAAACAGACCTACATGGTTTTTATATTTTTGTGTTTGTGACTCCGCATTTTTTTGTGCTCTTCAGAATAATCATAAATATATACACTCACTCACACACATACATACACACACACACATTATACACTCACCACGCACTCACTCTTATCTACTTTCATCTATCTATCTATCTATCTATCTATCTATCTATCTATCACCTATCTGCCTGTCTGTTCATCTATCAGTCTATCTAACATCTATCAATCATTTATGTATCATCTATCTCTCACTAACTGCTGCTACTATAGCTTTGCATCATATAAAAATGAATTTATGAAAGCCGGGAATGTCAAATTCCTTTGGAAGAGAAATATTGAAGTTATCTTATTAAAAAACAGAATGGTGAACTCGAGCATTCTAGTGTCTTCCCTGAACTGTGCAGTGGGACTTATCTATGAAACAAACAAACAAATAAAACAATATATGGGAAATTCCTAACTCACACATCTTCCTAAAAGAAAACTCAGCAGTTAAAAAAAATTAAATAAATCACTTTTGTGTTTAAAAAAGTGTTGTTAAATGGCATGGAATTCTCTGGAAAACCATTTCTCTGGAGTCTCCAGCTGCCACACAATTTATATCTCTTTCCTCAGCTCTTTGTTTTTCTGCCATTTTCCCCGAATGTCAAAGTCAATTTAGTGCATTTCACTTTGCAGAATAAATCAGAGGCGAAATCCTTGCTAAAAGTGAAAATTTGATTTGCTAAAAGGAGCTTAGGGCAACTATTAATCAATATATCCAGAGTGTCAAAGCCAAGGCCGGGAGAGACACGCACTCATTTGGAGATTGGCTGAGGCAGATGAAGGGGAACACGGAGGGAAAGTGTGACCAGCCACGGCAGGAAGAGGGAGTGGGGTTAGAGCGAGGGTCGGTCACCAAGGGACAGAGTGAAAGCTCAGTGCACTGGGCTCTGTGAACCACATGCCAGGGTTTCTACGGGCACAGCTTTAGCCAATCACTTACATGTGGGTTCCAGTCATGATGCCAGGTTTTACAGAGCAGTTTTCTCACTATGTCCAAACAGGTTGCCCTTTCTAACTCTTCAAGTAGTATTGCGAACAACCCAAAAGTCAGAGGTCACAGCCCCATGAAGGCTAGAAGAGAGGACAGGGACCTGGACCAGGTCCACAGAGTGCCTGTGTCTTGACAAGCCTCAAGATAACTCCCAGCTACATCAGACTTCTGAGAGATCATGGGGGATTGTACAGCACATGATTAGTTCTCCATCGGATCATTCCGCAGAGCTTAGGAATCACCCCAAGCCCCTATAAAAATCACAACAGCTCTTAGGTCATAGGATCACAGATACCCTGGGATATCACAGAACTATTAATCTAGAGATTAATATATTGATTATATTGACTAATATCTCGGCTTAAGTTGCTTCAACCATTCTGATTTCATACTTTTCTAGAGGAAGTTTCAGTCAGATCATTCACAGTTCAGATCTTAGAGGCCTTAGCTCCGGCTTCAACAGGAAATCGCTTTCTCCAGCACAGAGGTCAAGGTTCTCTGGGACAAGGACCTCTTGCCTCTCTCTTTGCTTCTTCTTACATTCTTAGCACTCATTACTCTGTGTAGTTTCAAGTTCATCTTTCTCAACACAGCACCGTATAGTTCGGAGAAGTCCACCTTGTGAGGTATTCCTGCTTGTGTATGCACACGGTATCTTAGATGGGCATCACTGAATGCTTATGTGCAAGGAGGGGGAGAAAGAAGGAAGGTAGATACGGGAGTCAGTGCTAAGTATGAGCGCTATCTTACTGATTTGTTGGTTGGTGGGTTGGAGGGTTGGTGGGTTGGTGGTTTAGGCTCGGTCTCACCCTGTAGCTGAAGTTGACCTTTAACACAGAGCCCTGTGGCTGCCTCAGCTTCTAGAGATCTAGAGTTATGGGAATGGACCATACCCATCTGGTCCACCGCTTTTATAGGGTAGAAAGTTGCAGCACATTGCTTCTGCTTGTTTACCATTAACTGTCAATGAAATTCACATGGACGTCCACATAGATGGTTATAACCAGGCATTTAAGGATTTCCTCAAATATCCACATGACTAGCCAGATGGTGACCGCCCTGCTCCATTAATATGGGTGATGTCTAGGGCATACTATCAGTCAAGCATCTTGATTTTTATTGATTTAAAATGTTCCATGCATTTCCTTCTCCAACCGCTGACATTCCTTTAACCTTCAGTTTTGTGAGTCTACCGACAAAAGTTTAGACTTGGGGTGAATCTTTCACATTGTCCTCCATTTGTTATAAAATACAAGTAGGTGGCCTGGGACAGACAAATAAATGGTGTGATACAGATGGAGAGTGGGAAAAAAAAGACCCAGGGGATTTATCAGGGCCATTGAGTAACCCACTCCCTCCCCGAGGAAAGACCAAGCTCCTAGCTCTCAAGCATGCTCATCTGTAAAGAGGAGCCACGGGCTAAGCAGCAGGAGTGCTGTGTACATCACTATGCACATAACATAACAGGGCCAGTGAAAGCACTTTACAAGTGACCAAGTACCATGTACGCCAGGACGGTTAGGGCACACCGGCCTGGTCTGACATTCCTGCTCAAGCAGCACGAACTCAAGCTCAAGGCCGTTTTGAACTACACAGCGAAGCCGTCGTGAAAAATTAAACAAAATTATACACAGAATCATTTTGCTTTTAAAGCTTAAGCCCATCCAAGAGGATACCTGTGAAGGATTCAGATAGGAAATGGATAGCGATGTGAATCAAGAAGAGAGCCATGATATTCATCATATGGGGATATGCGTATATATTTTTACATAAAACATATGTATTTATATAGGCATAAATGTTTGGGTTGGGGTAGGTATTTTGATACTTGTAGCTTTTAAATTTCCTATACTACTGAACATACTACTATGAACAAAGCTGACACATGAACACTTAAAATGTATTTGGGGATTTACTATGAAGTCGTGATTTCGAGATGTGCTCTAAGATTGCAATCCTCTTATGCGTAGACCATAGCATAGCTGTATAGGAAAGGCAAAAGTACTTGGAGACATTGAGTAACTGGCCATGGTAAAGCGGAATGGGGAGCACATCAGCAGAGAAAGTTCGGTCTGGTAGCAGAGAGGTGCAGTGGGCCTGTCGTATGGCTTTCCTGGGGAGATATGAGGAAAAATCTATTCACTTCAGATAGGCACGGCCAATACACTGAAGAAATGCTTCCAATAAGGTCTAGATATTGTCTGTGGTGGTTGGTTGACATTGACGGTCAACTTGACATGGTTTAGAATCACCTAGGAGACACACCTTGAGAGCTTTTTGAGTTTTTAGATGGGGTTAACTGTTGTGGGGAGACCCACCTAACCGTAGGTAGCATCGTCCCAGACTCGGGTCTGGGAATACGTAAAAAATGATAGAGTGTGCTGACGACGGGCATTGTTCCCTCAGCTTTGTAGCTACAAGATGCCATATGATTGGTTATCTCACCACCCCGCCCCCATGCCTTCTTGGCCACTGTGACCTGCAGACTCAAACTGTGAGCTAAAAACAAATCCCTTCCCTCCTTAAATTGCTTTTGAGAGGTATTTCTCACAGCAGCGAGAAAAGTGACTAGTGAGGAGTTAACTACAGGGTCGTGAGGGAAGGGTCACACAGCGTGTGGCCCAAGAAAGAGGTTCGTCACCTAAAGCCTCACCTCACCACAGTTGACAAGTCATGGAAGATTCACCCGAAAGGATCCCTGCCCGGTCGGTAGGCAGCTCTTCTGAAGGGTTTCTCCTAGCTCAGTGATTGCTTGCTGCTTCCATAATATCAAAGGGAGATGTTATGAGTCTTTGCCTGAGGCAGGTACCCGAGTCTCTTGGGTTCCTTAGCTTTCTATGTCTTATGACAGACGGGGGGGAGGTAACGGGTCATGTATGTTCCCATTTGTTTAATTATTGCATGCATAGGACAGAGGACCATTAGCAGAAGCCTGTTCCTTCCTCTCACTGCGTACTTCTTCAAAGATCAAACCCTGGTTGTCAGGCTTGAGGGCAAGTGCCCTTCCACGCTGAACCATCGTCATGCTGACCCACGGGAGGGGATTATCTTGAAAGGATGCCCACAAGGTAAACTATGGGCTGTATTCAAACTGGGGGAAGCAGAACCGTATAGGTGAATAGGTAAAGCTCGAATGATGTTCCTAGATGCTAACCATACTTAAGTGAGATTTCAAGTCACGAACGCTACCTATGCTACGGTTTACTCCTTCCTGCTACTGCACACTCTCCCCTGCCGTGTCGCACAGCCCCGCAGTCCAGGATGTGAAGGGCTCTTTGTTTCTCTGTGTAGAAGCATTTCCTGAGTCATTCGGCTCAGGGAGAGAGCATCCCCTGGTTACCGTAGTTTCCAGGGTCAGTCATTACTGTGGTGGTTCTCATGTTTGAGCTGAATGCAGGAGAGTCCCCACCCCAACACTTCTGTATTAACTGTCAGACCTGAGAGTTATCTTCAGTCACTCAGACTTCAGCTCCTCCCCCCTCGTTGTCTGTGGAAGCCAGGCAGGGCTCTCTAATACAAATCTAATTTATTATTCTCTTTCCTTTCTATCTCACCAATGTAAGAAATGGCGAGTAAGCACCACCGTATCACCCTCCCCTTTCCCCCCTAGTTCCCTGCCAAACTAGAGGTTAACGAAGAAGGGGCCATCCTAAGGTCTTTCCTGAACATTACTCCCCTCTATTTAGGAAAGCAAGTCCTTCCTGGGCAGCAGCTGAGCTTCAATGTCTTATCCGCCATCTCCGCAAAGGCCACGAAGCCCTTCCAATGGCCTGCCTATGACCTCGTCTCATTCAAGCTACTGTCAGGGATGGCAATCTATTCTCTAGCTTCAGGAGTATCCCAGTAGGGATATGGTAGCCCTCATTCACCAGAGAGGTGTGCTTTACCTTATAAGGTGGACAAGGACAGCTTTCCTAGGTCCTACTCACTACCACAGGGATGCTCACATGGCCCCACCTCTTTTCCATGTCTTATCACCCACACCAAGGGGCACACCGCTGCCACTGCAGCAAAAAAAGACAAACCATCCCATTCTACGAGGGAGACAGAAGGCGTGTTTAGATTGGACCTATGGGTATTCCCAATCCAGGTTGCTCAGTCTCAGTTCTGTTTCGTCTGACCCCCATCTCAAGGATGATGCAATTGCTCCTTCCCCAAAATCATCTTAGGTTCTGCCAATTATTATTTAAAGCATCAATTATGTTGTGTGGCTTGTCATGGGGAAACATGAAGAAATGTCTATTTATCCAAACTATGGCACTAATTATATACCAAAAAAAAAAAAAATCCAGTCATATCTAGCTTAGTAAGCCAACAAGTTTATTAAGAACATGAGTGACAACCTGTGCTGGTCATATGGGGGTGAGCATAGCTGCCTTCCAAGAATGTGAGTGATAGGCTGCCTATGGGAGTGTGGGTGGTTCAATGCCAATTGTGCAGACTCAGGAAAAAATGTCACTAGAGTCTCCTGCGCAGTTTGCAGGAAACTCTACTGTAGAGGTGCCTCTCCCTAAGCCAGTTGTTTACTGCTGACATAATCTCAGGGAAGGACCTTGTAAGTCTGGTTATTTTTTAAGCTTCTCAGATCATACACACTTGGTTAGCTCATCCTCAAGGCACTGGGTGGAAAGGACCATCCTCTGTGGGTCCCAGTAAGGAGCTATGGCTTGTCTCTTGAACGTGATCTGTGAGGGATACTGTCACTGGTCTGCATTTCATTTTCAGCAAGGGCAGCTACAGAAAGTAGAGAACTCCTCGTGTGATACCTCGGCTAACTTCCTTTCACCACCCCTTTCAATATACTGGGTCCTGTTTCTCTTTGACAGTTTTTCTTACTCAGGGTTTCTATTCCTGCACAAAACGTCATGACCAAGAAGCAAGTTGGGGAGGAAAGGGTTTATTCAGCTTACACTTCCACTTTGCTGTTCATCACCAAAGGAAGTCAGGACTGGAACTCACACAGGCCAGGAACTTGGAGGCAGGAGCGGAGGCAGAGGCCATGGAGGGATGATTGCTTGCCCTGGCTTGCTCAGCCTGCTCTCCTACAGAACCCAGGACTACCAGCTCAGGGATGGCACCACCCACAATTGGCCCTCCCACCCTTGATCACTAATTGAGAAAATGCCTTCCAGCTGGATCTCATGGAGGCATTTCCTCAAGGGAAGCTCCTTTCTCTGTGATAACTCCAGCTTGAGTCAAGTTGACACACAAAACCAGCCAGTACACAGTTCAAAAAATTTCAGTTATTAAAGGAGGCCTAAGATAGATGACATTACTTAGACAATTATGGGTCTCATCTGTTTAGGAATGAACAATAATACCCACACAATGATCTCTTAGCTAAGAAAGTGTTCCCTTGTTTATTAGAACAGAAGTTTGTTGAATGACTTCTATGAGTACTAACTTGGGGGGGAGGGTCCTTTGAATTTAAAGCTCTGAAAGGATCATATGTAAGCAGTACTTTGCAAATAAAAAGGATTCCTGGGTATTTTTACATTTAGGTTATTCTTTATAGTACATGGATTAATTACATAAAGAGTGATAATTTCCATATGTATTTTCCTCATTTGATTTTCAAAGTATATTTAATTGTGCAATTAAATAACTTAAAATATTTTCAGATACAGCTCTTCTTTTCTGATTTTACTTTCATTAGCACTTTAGCCAACAGGTATAAAGGGATACAACTAGCTGTTATGTTAAACAATCTCTAAATGTTTAATAACTGAAAAACCTTGTCACTCAGCCTTATGCACTGCCAGGGCTTTGGGTCTACATTGAACTTTTATCCATTTATAGAGTTACATAAGCACATGATAGATGACTGGGGAACGATGTGGACATTTTCTTTAACTCATTCAGAGGAATATAAAATGCAACCACATGGAAACTCAGTTATGGGATGGAGTACAAGTGGTCCCTTTTAAAGGCTAGCTAAAGTTTTGGGCTGGGTACCCTTTAAACCAACAAACCAGGAAACATTCATCAAGTTTTACTGATAACGAATCAAAATAAATATGACATGACTTACATATTGCATAGGTCACCTTTAGTCAACCCCCACCTGCTTCTCCTTAACTGTCAAATTACATCCTATATTTTCCATACAGAGGCTTGTATAGATTAAAAATGAGACCGAATCCCAGGGCCATTGTACCCACCACTGTCTCCGGGCTTCTGCATGTGCTTCATGATGGATCGTGCACACTGAAGATGGAGGAGGAGGAAACAGGAGTATTGTCATGAGTTGGAGGTCAGACAAGGACAGAGTAAGGCCCAAACTAGCCTGGGCTCTAAGTGAGACTCTGTCTTCAAGGGTGTGATGTGGGGTGGGAGAATTTAATCAACAATACCCAGAAAGCAATACTGCAAAATTAAACCTCAACATTAAAGTATAATCTTAAAAATGGCTCTCTACAGAAAATTTACTTCAACAATAAAATAATTATATCTCCAAACAGTGCCACTGGGGACCAAAGTTCAAATATTATTGATTATTTTGTAAAAAAAAAAAATCATTTTTTATAAAAATTTTATATATATATAATTACATATAAAACATATAGATGTGTGTGTTTACATACACATATGTGTATATACATATAAGGCATGTGTATACACACACACACACACACACACACACATATGTCTTAGTATACAAAGAGTTTGGTTCCTGTCCTTTAGAGATTCTTGCCATCACATCAAAATCTACAAATTGAAACTAGAAAAAACTCTACAAAGCCCCGTGAGTAAGTAAACTTTGACTGAATTTTTTATTTAGAAGTTAGCAGAGATGGGAAATACTGGCTAGTGTCTTTTCTACTTTTTACAGAAAGAAAAGCCCTCAGAACTGTTTTCTCAGAGCTTCACACTCAAGTGTGGCTTGCTCTTCGAGCTTTCCTAGCCCTGCCTTGGCTGAAGGAAAGCCGTGGGGTTCTTTCCATTTTTGTCTGCTGCCATCATTCATGAGGCATTCATTGTTTTAAGAATGTGATGAAGTGGGGCTGGAGACTCAGTTCCATGGCTAAGGAGACTGGTCGCTCTCACAGGGGTCCCAGGTTTAGTTACCAGCACCCATTCTGAGCAGTTCACAAACACGATGGGTCCAGGGGTTGCAAGGCCCTCTTCTGGCCTCTGTGGAAGGCTGCGCGCACGCGGCGCCTAACTTATACAGGCACATGCTCACATACACAAATAAAAATAAATGTATCTTTTAAGGGAAAAAAAAAAGTGACTGGGGTGTTCCTACCATCGAGCAAAGCCCTCCTTTGTAAAAACATAACCCACGTGTTCTGTTACAATCAAGCAATATGGAAGCTGAGCAAGACGCACCCATCAGCTGGAGAGCTTGGCTCAACCCCAGAGAGGTTCGGCTCTGAGCCTCTCTGCCACAAAACGAAATCAGCTAAATTAACGTATGGACGACCCGAAAGTCTGCCATGTTTTCTTTTAAACTACACCCACCCACTTCATTAGTCAAATTCATTTTCTGTTCCTTTAAAGTAGTAGGCCGGTGGACAAGATGCGTTAAGTATGCCCAAGCCACTTATATAGGTCAGCTAATACGGGCTACGGCTTTTTAAAGTGCCACCTGCTAAGCCCACGCTGTATTTTGCTACGGAAATTCCAGGACATAATAATATCCTAATCAGCCACAAAGAACAATCCCAGATCTGCCTGTTGGGCTGATAATTGCCTTATCACCCCCTGTGAAACCAAGCTCCTCCGCCGACTGACGGAGCCTTCGGTCCTCGGCAGCCGGTTCCAAGAAAGGCCAACAATGGAGAGGGAGTGGAGTGTGCCGAACCTGCATATCTACATAAAGGAGATTAGAGGCGACAGCGTTCCATTTTACAGCTCAATCATATTGTGTTAGCACGCGCTTATCCGAGCGCGGACGAAATTGAAAGAGAAATAAAAAAGAGCCAGGCAGATAGGAAGCAGAAAAGCGAGGCATGAGCAATTTCCAAGGGTATAAAGGGATGCTAATGGCAGGGCCTGTCATTCTTAAAAAGGGCTATTAGGGCACCGTCATCTGTTCTTGTGCCCTTACACTCCCCAGCTAAAGTCAAGCATTTGCTGAAGCCCCTGTGCTCCTTTTGCTTCTATTTTTTTTTTCTTCTGTAGATAAGTGTGGCCATGTTTCATAGCAGCTCATGTCCCATCCGTGTGATTTATTAATGCAAGCCAACTAATTCTATTTACTGATAAAACCCCCCTCACCCCCTCTGTATTTTTGTTCAATATTTTCTTTGGTAGAATTTCTCACTTTTCATAAAGGCTCAAGCGAGCATGCTAAAGTGAATGCGCAGCAGTGCAGAAGGGGAGCTGGCCTGACCTGAGATGCCAAGCTTCGAGCACATGGGTGGGTGTGAGAAGAGAGTGTGGATTACAAAGGCTTGAATAGTGTGTGTGTGTGTGTGTGTGTCCATGTGTGTGTTTATATGTGTGTGTCCATGTGTGTGTTTATGTGTGTGTATGTCTGTGTGTGTGTGGTGTGTGTGTATTTATATGTGTGTGTGTTTGTGCACTCATACATGTGCATAAATGTGTATAAGTTCACTTTATTCTTATCGTGTTACATAAAAAATTCTAAAGTTAAGACCAAAGGGAAGTTTCACTTTGCTTCTGGCTGTAATGTGACTCCAGACTCACCTAGTAAGATTGGTTCCCTATAGAGAGCACAATTTTATTTTTGTCAAGGCAGACGTGTGTGACTCTCACCTTTATGCTCCCATTGCCTCTGCCTCCCATCCCATGCTCTGTGTGCTGACATGCAGTTCTCAAACGCCCTTGAACTCAGGAGTACTTTGATGACACACACAGAGCTTCCCACACCGTCCCCAAACTCATCAGGCATGCATGTGATTAAAAAAACCAAACAAGCTAACAAAAACAAATAAACAAACAAACAAACAAAAACCGTAAGAAACGGTTCTGTGAATTGATGTTTTTTGAATTCCCTTATGAAAAACGAAGGTTCTCTTTGTAATCATTTAAAATACCCTCTGGGCACTAGAAAAATGCGAGCTTAAGGCATCTTGCCAGTGACTGCTTCTTCATTGCTACTGAGAGAGAATAACATCAGCTCCCACCCATTCCAAGCCCCGGCTTAGGACTGAGAACATAGTCGCACATCCATCCATTGTTTCCAGCCCTGGAAAGGGCACTCCTCAGTTCTTTAAAGTTCCTGCTGCCTTCTCAGAGGTTGTCCAGTCCGTGACTATAGCATGTTTCTTTGTAAGCCCTCATCTCCACTTAGGTACATGATCAGGACTGTAAATTCACCTCTGACCTTTCCAAACTACAGGCCTTGGGAACAGTTGGTTTTTGTTGTTGTTGTTGTTGTTTTTAATGGCTGGTCTTTGTCATAATAATTCCAGATGGTATCAAAATATTGCCTTAATAACTTGGGAGACCTGAGGAGAGCTCACAGAAGTGGTAGGTGATCTGACATCATGATGACAGGAATCACGCACTGCTCTTTGTTGGTTGTTGCTTGTGTGCGGGGGGGGGGGGGGGCATGGAGGTCAGAGGTCAATGCCAACTATTTTCCTCGATTACTCTCCACCTTATTTTTGAAGAAAGGGTCTATCACAGAACCTGAAGCTCACTGCCTAGTAAGCAACTTCCCAAGATCCTCCCGTTTTCACATTCCAAGGACTGGGATGACAGATATGTGCCACTGTGCCTGGCTTTTAAGTGGCGCTGGGGATCTTAAACTTAAATATGCTATTATTTTGAAACATAGTCTTAAAGGCTTATACAGACTCATCTGAAATACACTATGTAGCCCATGCTACCCAAAATGTGGCACTTGTCCTGCCTCAACCTGTCTAGCATTGATTCTACCACTGGTATGAGTCACACGGGGCTTGAATGTGTTTTTGAGTATTCTGGAAACATCTGTGAACTTATGTGAGTGGTTGTATCTCTCTCTGCCTCAAATCCCTCTGTCCTTGAATAGAGGAGAATAAATATCCTCAGCTGGAGAGTGGCTCTCAATATGGAGGGGAGGAGTGGGCAGCTTGGTGTGAAGTGTCCCCTTGAGTCATAAGGTAGTGTTTGAGGACATTTTTGTTTGTAAGGGTTGCTACTGGCATCTGGCCAGTAGGTGATAAGAATGCTATCAAATACCCTATAATACATAGAAAAGTCAGCCGCAACACAATTTTCTAGTACCAAGTATCAGTAGGGCCAAGATGAGAAACCCTGGGTTAGGATAATTATATGTATGTTCATATGCATGTATGTGTATGTAACAGTAATAATCAAAGAAAAAACAGGCTGTCAACTTGAGATTTGGGGAGCACAGGAAGACTTCAAGGGGTATACTTGGAAAGGGTCGGGGGTAGAGGGAGGGGAAAAATCATGTAATTCCATTTATATCAAGAAAATACTCAAGTATCAAAAATGTGTATACAGGTATAAACATGTGGAACAATGGCCTACCACATTAATGATCTATCTTGATTATCTAAAAATGTGACTATAGACATTTTTTTTTCAAAAGGTGTTAGTTCTGCTTCTACTTTACCCAGCCACCAACAACACTCTCTTCTCAAAGAGCTTCTCATTTACTGTCCAGACAAATGTGCCATCTGGCTTTTTCCCCGTGGCAGGCTATCACTCTACTACAGTCACGGAACATCCTCCTGCCTCAGCCTCACAAATGCTAGGACCATCAAACCTAGCCATCTGGTTCTTTTTGAATCCTTCTTTTGCACACCTTTTCATACACTCCATGTAAGTGCGCTTAATAATCTAAGTTCACTCTCCTATATCCACAGGGCCAAACTGTATTCTTCTAGATTATTGTTATTCTCATGTGGGTGTTTGCCAAAGCATACATTCGAGTTACCTATTTAACCAGTTCTGACTTAATTTGGAGAGCTTTATTAGCACACAGTGTAAGACAAAGTAGCCAGTATAATACAGAGCGATGTTTAAATTAGTTTACAATTTGCTTGGTCTCATCTAGAACTGCCCTGAACAAAGCTATTCAGAAATGTCAGCTGTGTCCCTAACCACTGTAACAAATTGTTGCCTGAACGCTGCACACCTAATGACTTCAAATTAGCTTCACTGCGATACTGCCTGACAGTTCGTTACGACTGTTAGCGACATGGCTGGCGTATCATGACCAATAAATTGGTTTCAGTGTGGGCTGGGAAAGGGACTTCCATCAATTTGATTAAAGAAATTACTGTAGCATTCAAAGCATAAAGACAAACTAGTTTAAGGAGACGGAAATAAGCTAACTGTGTGTGCCAGCAAAACATCTCTTGTCACTTGAAAACTTCTTTATAAACTATTTGAAAACTAAAGCCAACGGAAATGAAAACGAATTCAAACACATTACAAGCATTTTCAAAGGGTTTCCTTTTGTTATATGGCTAGGTATCTGTTTTGGCCGTTATGGGATGGATCAAGAAGGAAAGGTAATAAAACACAAGCTCAGGGTCAGCGTGTGAGGAAATCTGCCATATTCATCTAGCATTTCAGCGTGTGTGTAAATACATCATAAATATCTAATTGCACGCTGATTTAAAATGTGTGATCACAAAGTGAGGATGACATGTTCCAAGGTGAAATGTTCAGAGAAGAAAAGGAATACACTAGCCTACTGCTGAAAATAATAGTTTTAAAGGAAAAAGGAAAAAAAAATGTAGAATTTTTTTCCTTAAGGAAAACAATAAAAATCATTAATATAACTAAGGAATGGTTTTATGGCTTGCATGCTCTTTATTAAATTGTGGCAAATAGTGCCCTCAAATAGGGAATGACTGGTATGACTGGTGAGCAGAGTTCAAGACAGTATATAAGCATCATGCTGATCACTATATAAAGGTTGACGCTCTAAATTAAGACAACAGGTGCAGAGGTAAGTGCAGACAAACGAGAGGTAGAAACGATCTCACGGGGGAAAATGCAAAATTTTCTCCTGTAGGATGTACAAACCTGGAGGTGCCCACGGTCTTGGCGTTTCCTTGGTGTTTCCAGGGAACTTACCTGGAATATGTTTGGCCCATCCAATGATAACCACCAGCTCTCGGTCAGCCAGGTCACATAGTGTCGTGAGGGCTTTGATGTCACTGTCCGGGACAGTGGGGTCAGGCATGGCATAGATCTTCTCTGGTTCCGCCACCAACAAATGCGAGACAATCTTGTTATCTGTGGGGTCAGACCAGAGCACTACATGCTCACCAGCAAAATCACTCACTTGTATAGATTCTAAGCTATATTGTACTTTGAAATGTAATTGCAGCATCCTACAATAAAACATGCATATCCCATCATGGTATACCCTGTGTGCTTTGAGCAGTGTTTGGGAAAATTCACCGCAAGGAAGAACCCACTGTTCCCAACAGAAACCATCCCTTTCTTTGCCTGACTCTCTGGAAAGGAGACTTGGTCCTGCTGTGAACATTTTTATAGCAAGCAAGATGTTTCTTGGGTTTGCTCTCTGATTCTTAAGTGGGATCTAGGGGAGCAGATTTAAACAACATACAACAGTTTCAAAATAAAAGCCCACTGGAAGGCATTGAAATATGGTCAAATGCAGAAAGCCAAGACCCACAAACGCCCGTAGTCTTAATAGGCGCGAAAGTCATTAACTGTTTTAATTCCTTTAAGGAAGAGCCAAAGGTCAGAGCCCTTCTGCCAGGATGAATTACGGACTGTATAACTCTATCTCCTTGGGATGCATTAAATAGGAGCTGCCCTCCTTTCCCCGGTCGCCATGTAGCAAGCCAACCCTCCAAATACAGCTAATATCTGTGCCCATAAAAACGAGCCTGCTGATACGATACAGCATTTTTCTCCTCTGAGCACCTTATTCTTTAATCTCCTACTTTCATCTCTTGTCCCCAGTTCATTCTCTGCTTCAGATTTATCTGTCTGAAATTTGTGATCTATGCTTTTGAAATCTTCATAAAGTCAACACTGGAGACGAATGAGAAGTGTCTCATCGGATGTGTTTTGCTGCTTAGGGGCATGTGTGGGTTTATGGAGGGGTTGTAAAGCCCGACTAACAGAATGATTTTTTCTCGTTGGCCTGATTTTCAATTTCTTGATGTAGCTTTAGATGGGATTCTTTCTCCTACGTGAGGAGATACAAATGGGCAAAAATCAATTCACATATTTAAGAGTCCCAGGTAATATCTTTCCAGAAAATCGGGAGTCTAAAGGGCGAGTTTTGTGGTCAGAGCTAAAGTCTCAAGGATGCTCGCTGCACGGTTTCTTTCACTCTGTTTTTAACTCCTTCAATTTCAAATGATACCTGGCACTCTTTGGTCTTATGATGAAATAACAAAGAGACTTATCTAAGACATAACTAGCATTCTTTCTGAAATTGTGTGTGTGTGTGTCTAGTATTCCATTGAGTCTCTGAAATTACTTCATATATTTTAATCATTTACTTATTTAATCCAACCCTTGCTCCTTCATATAACTCTCACAAGCTCCTCAAAGGCTATCAACTGTCAAGAGTTCCTTAATTTACAGGGGTAGGAAGGCTCTTGAGACCTCTCGCCCCAACGCTATGCTAAAATGATGACTAGCTTGATTTTGTTCAGGTCTTGTACGGGCAACTCTAAAAAAATATATTTTAAAATACACTAATATGAACATAGATATTACACCTATTTCAGATAGTAGTCCTTAACATTAATGTTAATATTTGGGTAGAAGTAATCCCAAATAGCACACTTTCTGGGGACAAATTAGCTAACGGTGATATATGTTTTTTAGCTTATAGAATTTGAAAGGAGGGGTGTTTGTTTGTCTTATATGCCATGGAAGGGACTCCATGTATTTCTGGTTACACTAAGAGAAGTTTTGACTTTTGTGGTCCTGAAGAAGCATCAGTCAAGGGCACAAGTGTGTAACCCTAGGAAATCATGATTCTAGATGTTATTGTTTCACATGGGGGGAAAGCACGCAGCCTCCTCCAGCCAACTCGTAGCTTTCTGACTTGCAGGTCAGAGCGATTCAGCAAAAGCCTGGGCATCCTCATCCTTCAGCAAACAGAATAGCCAACAGCCCTGTTTCCGGCTAAGTCTTATTTAATGTTTCCCTAATTAGAATCAATACAACCCAATTTTCAGTCTTGGGCCTTTGTAGTTCACAACCAACCATCCAGGGGTACAGAAATCTCCCCAGCTGCCTTCTCCTTAAGGCTTGTGGCGTCCCCTGACGCCTATCCGACAGGATCTGAAAATTAAGTTTTATAAATGTTTGTTACGAAAACACACTAATTGGATGGACTAAGGAAAATTAACACAGCGGCCTTTAGATAATGAGTAACGATTCATTAGGAGCCCTCTTTATCTCAGACGAATGGAGCGCCCTGCAATTGCTGTAATCTTCCCAGAGGTACTAGACAAGCCACTTCCCAATTTTTCAGGTTTACACAGCAAACGATAGATGTCCCTGTATCGTGTTGATTTACAAAGAGCCTGGGGTTGGCTTTCTCTTTCTGTAGAGGAAATTATCAATGGTTTTGGTCAATGTGTGCTTCAGGTAAGTGAGAAGCGGGCAATGTAGGTATTATTGAATCAAGAAACACTAACCCTCTAATGAAATTAAGCATTAGTGTTTATTGCATTTTATTGTATTATCAGAAAGTTTTTAATTATAATGTGCAAAATCTGCTTAATGCACTTCTAGATCGTATCTGCAGAATGCCCGTGCCACTTCTCGGGCTGAGGAGGGGATGCCAGATTGGACAATTGAAAGGATAATCAACATAATGCTTTCTGGAAAGGCAAGAAGAAACTATGCCATATGTTCACTTACGCTTTAATTTTATGTAAAATGGGCTGCTTTGCCTTTAACACAGTTAAAATGTCCTTTCATTTACAGTTCAGGGTCTGCTTTATTTATTTAACAGAGTCCCAGATGCTGGCACGGACGGTGCACGGCACTGACCCCGCCTGGAAAATTTGAACGAGAAGTGGACCCTTCCTTTTTCCTTGAAGGCAAATCAAAATACTCTCACCTTCTCTTAAACTGCTATAGAAAGAAGAGTAGCTTGTGTCTTCTAGGGGAAAAAAAAACAGTTTGTGCAAGTATTTTTGCTACCAAAGCAACTCTTAGGGACTCTTCTGAATGCCAAGCATAAACATCTAGATTGCTAGCTTGGCGGCACTGTAGCTATTAACTGATTTCTCAGAAAATGGGATACATTTATTGCCACAATCTACACTCCAGCCCCTTTTAGTTAATGACGAAGAGAATGGGGTTTGCATTCTAGCTATGTATGCACCAGCCATCCTTTCCAATTGCAACCTGGTATCATAAAATCACGGGCTCTTTAAAAACAATTTATAACACCCGTAAGAGCACCTGAGATGGAACCACCAACCTATGCTCATTATTAGTAGGGTCCATTCTCGTTCTAATCTGTTGCTAGCTACTGTGTTAACCTCATATAGCTTCAAATTAATGAGGCCCCTAATGTATTTTCATTGGGAGGTTGAGCAGCCAAACTCATTTAGTTAGGGAAAACTACAAAAGTCACTTTCTTGTGAAATCTGAAACTAACAGCTCCAATGAACTAATGATCACAGTATGATCCATTTTTATGTACCTCTGTAAATAATGACAACCGGTAAATGTGAAATTCACACTATATAAGCTGGGCATTAATATGCTCATGCTTCTACAAAATGACTAGGCACAAACAGGGAGAGTAGAGGATCATCGTAGAGGGCTTTAAAAGAAGTGAAAGAGATCATTAGTTGGGTTGACGCTGTTCTTCCTAGACAATCGCTGAGAATAGAGTTCATGTTCTCCAACAGAGAAGAGTTTCCTTGGACTCAGGAGGGATGGGTATGCCAGCAATAGGATACACAGTGCCAGCTGGGAGAAATCTGTGTCTGGGAAACCAGGCACATCTGTCGTACTTACATGGCTTTTTGGCTGGTTGCACCAGCTGAGGGTTCAGGTATGGGCTGTTCTCAGCATCTATTCTACGCTTGTACTTCTGCCGACCTCCACGCACTCTGTCAAGACGGACCCCTGTGGACAGAGACAGACCCTGGCTTACTGTTAAGGTAGTTACCTCGGAATAATCAAGTACCTCAACTGCATCTCCCAGGAGTACTGGGAAGACAGACAGTGGAACTCAGAATGGATCGGCGTTACATGAGAAGGCCTAAAAAAATGGAGGCAGAATCAAAATTGCCAGTGTTTGAAAAGTATGGCTACTCATGGCTAGAAAACATTAAAGGCATTTTCTACACATCCATCAATGTCACCATTTATATATACATCAGGGCAAAGGCACACTTTGATTAATCAAAGAAGTGGGGGTTTTTTGTGCTAGTTTCATAGTTTCTCAGGCTAAAAGCCATTAGTATTCTGTACCCCCACTTCCATCATTCATGAAAGTTCCATGTGTGGGGCCCAGTCAACAGAAGCATCTAGAACATCTACAATCCTCCTCAGCTGCACTCGTGGACTGAATGCGATGAAGACTTCCTACAGACTTGGGGGAGTCTGAGATTGATGTAATCCAATATTGGTCCTTGTGAACCCATCAGTGTATTTCCTCAAGAGATTCTTATTTACAATTTGACATTAATGGGAACCAAAAGTGGGCAGGGCTATGCAAATAGTGTAGGAAGTGTTTTCCTAAGAGGGAATTCAAAGAAAGTCGAATCCACCACTCGGCTATGTATCCTCCCATCCTGTATATTTAGTTATAGTCTTCAAGGCATTTCATGTTCACAGAATTCTAGCTTCGTTCCTCTAACTGTTGGATCCATTTTGCATAATTGTATCAATATTTACTAAAGTTTGACATGTCTTACTTCCTCTCCCATTTATTAAGCTCTGTCTTCTCTCATAATTTTATCTTGCAACCTTCCTCCAATATTTTCCCACTTTATGTGACGTGGTTCCACTTTAATCCACTGAGACGTACGGGACATTACTGATATTACGTATAGCCTTGATGTCTGTCAGCTCACTTCAACCTGGGCAGGACATCTAATCTGCTATTACTAGATGTAGCAAGAGAAGGCATTCAGGGAGAGAGGAAGAGACTCTGAAGTAAAAGGGGAGAGAGCACTTTCGTCATCTCTAAAATCGTTAGAACCAAAATCTATAGAAGATACTTGGATCAATCAGGTCTGATCTGGCGTGTGGGCTCCTGAATATTCTCTTAGAGCTTATCAGAGGATTCATATTGCCACTCTAGTTTTACACATAACTGGTAGATGTCTTTTTTTAAAAAAGGAATCTATTATACTTTTATTTATTTACTTATCAGGGGCTAAGTGCTTGTGTGCACAGATGGACGGTAGTTAGGCAACTTGCGAGAGTTGGTTTCTTTCTCCCATGATGTAGATCCTGGGGATGGATCTCAGGTGGTCTGGCTTAGAACAAGTGCCTTCACTAATCTGAACTGTCTGTCGCGCCAGCTTGGGACTTGGCTTGGGACGAAGCTTGGGACGTGGCTCCGCCTCTAAAATGCTTCCTGCCTTAAGCTTGGCTTTCATTCCTAGACCCTGAGTGAGGCAATTCGTGCTCCTGTAATCCCAGGGCCCACAGATGGAGACAGGAAGAGCCTGAGGCTCAGGGGCCAGCTCTCCGACCCAAACCAGGGAGCCCCAGGTTCAATAAGAACACTTTGGCTCGAAAACTAAGGTAGAAAGTGATTGAGGATTGACACTGGACACGGACTCCTGGTCTCCACACACACAATCACACACCGGTACACACATACACAAGAAAGTATGCACACATGGACACCGCACACAAGAAATTAGCTTTCAGCGCTGTGACTAGGTGTATCCGCACTGTCTCCAGCTGGAGCTTAACTTAAGTCATTCACTATAGTTCTCTTGTGTGGGGTCGGGGGGGGGGGGGAGCTATATATGGATCATTCTTAGCCAAAGTGATTGCTATTTCTTTAAAGAAAATGCATCCTCAAAAATATTTATTGAACACGTTTTCTCTCTCTCTCTCTCTCTCTCTCTCTCTCTCTCTCTCTCTGTCTGTCTCTCTGTCTCTGTCTCTCTGTCTGTCTCTGTCTCTCTCTGTCTCTCTGTCCCTCCCTCTCTCTCTTTCTTTCTAATAGTGTGAGATAACCGCCATCACCAGGCATGTCCTTTTCAGTTTTCAAGACTGACTTTCTGTCCATGCTCCCAGTGACTCTAATGTTCCCCACCTCTGTCCCAAGCCATCGGAGTAGAAAAGTAGCGATCCACCCATATATCTGCATATATACACCCTGTCGTCCATCGACTCCACCCACACACCCACCCCATTCCTAAATAGTCAAGAGTTCTCCAAATACAGGAGGATTTCACTTTTTATTCTCTAAAATGAAAATCAATTGGACAAAGGATTCTTTTATGACTTGTGATCTTTATTTATATGACAGTAGGGGAAAACGACTAGATATTGATACTCATAAAGCATGAGATTAATAATCCTATAGTAAGACCTGACAGAGATTCAATATGCAGAGCAGTGCTCCTGCCAAGTTTGGATAACAATTAATAGCAAAATTTTCTGAAGTCAATGTGTTTTAGAAGTTCATAATAATGTATTCATGTGCAAATTCATTCCCAATCAAAAGCAGCCAAATATTACAAATTTTCAAATATTTCAGACCAAATAAAATATACCTACTATTGCCTTTTAACTTTGCTTCCAAAACTGGGGTAATGTGCCTTTTATGCACCCCTGGAGGGACAGTGCCTGTCATCATGATGATTTTCTGGAGCTAGCTACACTCTCAGTGAAAGTTTAAAGGACAATCCGACTAACAATAGCTGCAAATGTTTTCACACTATGCCATGACATTCAGTTTATCTCTTTGCACCGAAGCAAAATCTGACCAAGGAGGCACAGCCCTTTTCACCTGGATCATAATATAAACGTATTTGGAAAGGGTGGCATGTAGGCTAAACCAGACCCAAACAGACCTCCGAACACGTGAGAATAGCTTCTTTGCCTTAGATGGTTGATAACTGATGTGCTCATTCATGTGACACAAAATATCACAAGGTAATGTTTTTTCTTCTTTTGAAACTGAGTTCCATTTCAATATAGACAGATAGATAGATAGATAGATAGATAGATAGATAGATAGATAGATAATGTTTTCCTTGAGTTCAGCTGTAATTTTCCCAATAGGAAGAACAGAATTAATAATTACAATCTAAACTGTTGCTTTTAAAAGGTTCAAAACCATTTTAGTAAAAATAAATAACATTATTGGTGAGCAGTAATTGGGAGAGCCAGATTGGTGAGAACCGAACATCGACACAGAAAATAAACATGCCTGTGTTCTACACATCTATACAAGTAATTTCTCCTTAGATGCTATTTGTATAATACTTTTGAAAAAATTAAAACATGAGGAGATTTCCCCACCTAAAAAAATAACGTGCCCAGGATGTAGTATATGTGAAAAGATCTGAAGTTAATGAAGGCAACTGGGTTGTCCAATCAAGTGGAGACCACTGTCATCTTTTTGTAAATAAATAAATAAAAGGAGATTTTAATAGTTGGCATTTCCTAGTTAACCAGAACATTTCACAGGGCTTCTTCATATACCGTGTGTGCCTGTGTGCCACTAGGGAGTCACAAATTGTACACACTGTCCAAATTTACAAAATGGACAGAGCAGGAGTAGGACAGGGAGGGAAAAAAATGCTGTGAAGAGGAAAAAAACCCAACAAAGTGAAAGGGTCAAGCCAAAGTCGCCCAGGTCGACCCATGCTAAGCCAGCATGTTATGCCCAAATGCAAATTTTCATGATATTATATGACCCAAGTCAAAGCACTTTCACTCCTGCAAAGCCAGATGGGTTTCCAGTATATCCTTTCTCTTCGGGGAATTATTAAGAATACCTCACCTGCTTTCCCAATTTAGAATTAAGGCATTTATTACATTGTTCCAAAGCAAAAGTTTACTAAAAGACATTAAGGGTAAGATTCCCGGAATACTTAAGAAAGAAACAAATGGCCACAGCAAGATACAAACAATTTTGAAATGATTGCTCAAGAATATGAAACAACCAGTTGTGCTTGGTAAATGTCACTCAGCATAGGCCTCAGTAGAGTCACAGAGGGCCATGAGAAAGCCAAACATATGACAGCACGACCCTTGCCTGTACTGTCTGCTACGCTGTTGTCGGGGGCTACCATGAGCTACCCTGTTATTGCGAGCTACTGCGTGCTACCCTGTTACTTTGCTGCCTACTAGTGCCTCCCTCCGCCCCTGTAGGGAGAGAGCATGAGGCCCTAACCCAGTCTCTGGTGGGCAGCATCTGTGCCTAGCACAGAGGATCTTCTCCTGCACGAGCTGCAGCAAGAGGCTCTAAGGATTAGCAGAGTCTAGGCCAGGGCTGGGGATTTCTACGGTGGCTTCTGTTGGGTTCTCATTCGGGACAAAATCTGGGCAGCTGTGCACGTTCATAGGCTTCGCAGCAGGGAGTGAATGGGAATTATTTGTATGTGTACACAGATGCGCCAGGGAAAAGCCAACCGCATTAAACGCTTGCAGATCGTCTAAGACAAGGTGACAAACCAACCTCTGGATAGCTTTTGTAACCCCTTCTCAAAGTAGACAGCAATATTGTTAAATGTGGCTTTGAGACTGAGTCCCTTTCTCCCTGTTTTAACAGGCAGCCTCCTGGTGCTGATTTCCTCTCAAGAAGCACCGTCTACAAGTTATCTCAATGAGCCAGTCTATGCCTGACATATCATAGAGGACACCAAAGTTCCCGAGAGTCTGTTACATGCTACACGTTCAGGGGTGAGCTGAATCCTACATGTGTTAGCACACATGCCTTCAAAGCAACCCCATGAGACAGTTGTGATTTTTGTCCCATTTTACAGGCGGGAAAGCCGTAACGCGTCAGAGACAGTCAGGTGTGAAAGTTGTGGAGAACGCCTATACTAGAAAATTCAAAGTACATCATTGAAGTAAACACTATCTCCACCCTGACTGGGGCGTATTTAAGAGGCAGAACAGGGCCAGTAGGAGGCACATGACATCCCCCATCCAATCTCAGCCCTAGTGACTCTGACTCTATGACTCGGTCAGATGCTCGAGCCCATGGCTGGGAACAAACCCAGTGATAATTTTTTTTTTTTAAAAAATTAAATTTAAAAGATTTATTTTCTATTTTGTTGTTGTTGTTGTTGTTGTTGCTCTGAGGCAGGGCAGGTTATAACTCCGCATGCTCCTCCTTCCTCGTTGAAAAGGCACTGTCTACTAGCCAGGCCTGGCTGTGCCAGAGCACAGAAGTAAAGGGAGATCGCAGCTAAATTCCACTGCCCCAGTAGGCACCGTCCATGACCCTTGCCCCACTGAGTGGTACCTAATGATTTCAGTAACTTTGGCTGGAATATCTGGTCCACAAAACTGGAATTTTGAAAACTGCTCATCTATGCATTGACATTCTGTGATATGTGAAAATGTAAGAAAGATCACAAAGGGATTGAAATGTGTGTGTGTGGGGGGTAGGTTCGGGGGGAGAGACAGAGAGAAAGAGAGACAGAGACAGAGAGAAACAGAGAAAGTCATCGAATTAGAGAGAGACAGAGAAGAAGAGAGAAACAGAGAGGCAGAGACAGAGAGACAGAGAAAGTCAGAGAAACAGAGAGAGAAAGAGAAGCACACAGAGAAACAGAGGCAGAGACGCAGAGAGACAGGCAGACAGAGACAGAATGAGAGACAGAGCGGCAGGCAGACAGAGATAGCCAGAGAGACAGAGAAGCAGCGAGACTTTAGTCTCTAAATGAGATAAAAAGGCAGTGCTCACATCACAGCTTCTTGTCCTCTAGATAAAAGAACAACTAGCCCTTGTGAACCTTTCCTCTCCGGCTCCCTGACAGCCATCTGCGTGATTAACACCCGGAAGCTTGCTCTGGAAGTCAGACAGGCTTCTAGGCGCATCCCGAATGCACACGTGGGTTAATGCACCCAGGACAAAAGTCCCAAAGAAGCTCCTCAAGGTCCAACCCTTACAGCTCCTGCCTGGCTCCAGAGCCCTTGCACCAAACTGGCAGGACCTGGATTGGAGCCCAAGAGGAACTGGCGATCTCCACACAAGATGTTTAGCAGAGACCACGCTTCCCTAGCAGAGGTAAAGTCGCCTGTGTGCAGCATGGAGGCCGGATCCATGACGCCTACAAATACAAATCAGGTCATCTGCAACAGGTGACACATTTTAATTGAATGTCTTCTGTCTGCAGGCCTGACAAAAGGTGAATGGAAATGAATGAGTCTGGCAAGACAGCCCTGAGCCTCACAATACCCAATATCTCATTATTTTTAAACAGCTGTCTATAAACTAATGCTGACAAGCCTTGAACCTTTTATTTGTGCTCATGCTGAGGTTTCTGTGAGGGGGGGTGGGGTGGGAATAAAAGGCGAGGAGAGAGAGGGGCACCCAGAGTATGGAATTAAACACGCGATGCCTACCATTATTAACTCCTCAGGGTAATTAAAGAAATCTCACGTTCAAAAGGGCCATCTCTTCCCTTCCCCTGTCAGAGGCGTGCTAAACATAGGCATGGCTCTGTCTTTAAAAAAGAAAAGAAAATCTTCCTTTTATTTCTGGGTCTCGTGTGTGTGTGTGTGTGTGTGTGTGTGTGTGTGTGTATGTGTGTAGTTTGTGCTGTGTGCACATACATGAGGGTGCCTATGCGTGGAAGCCATGGAACATTCCAGAATGCTATTCTGTCACTGTCTACTTTATTCCATTGATACAGGCTCTCTTACAGAAAGAGGAGCTTGGCTGGCACTCAGAGGCCTCCTCGGCCTTTCCTTGTGACCCCTGGCAGCCCTGTCAGTACAGGTAAACTCTTAAGTGGCCACCCCACCCTTCTCTCCAACAGACTTATTATGTGGCTTGGGATAGTCTGAAATTCGTTCTATAGAACAAGCCGGCCTCAAACTCAGTGTGGACCCTCCTACCTCGACCACCAAAGTGCTGGAATTGGGGGCAGGGGACCCCATGCTACACCTGGCTTTTTAGGTGGGTCCTAGACATCTGAACTCAGGTCCTCATGAATACACAGTAAATGTTTTTACAGAGTAAACCATCTCCCCCTACATCTCCTATTTTTTTTTAATCTAAAAAAATCTTAATTTCATTTTACTGTAGTGACCATTATAATCTGCCAAAGAAAAATCTAAAACAAATCTGGAAGTTGAGGGTTCATTCTGTCCATTGCTTGCTAAACAAACATCAAGTCCCAGGCTTAACTCCCTATAAACCAAGAGTGAAGCTGAGCTTGAACCTCAGCTCTCTGGAGGAGCAGGCCAGAGGATCAGAGGCATAACCATCCTTCAGGAAGTTCAAGGCTAGCTTGGTCTATATATGTCCCTGTTAAACCAACCAACAAACACACAAATAAATAACAGTGTAAAATCTACCACCAAGTATACCAAGAAATGGTGTGTATTCCCAGGCTGTGCTTAGTGAGAACTATGCCCAATACATAAAACACATAGAAACCAATCATTTTTAATAGCAATTAAATGTAGGTATAATGTTAAGATCTACATGTCCAGACGTCATACAAGTGACAAGTTTCTTGCGGCATTTCTAATCTCTTGTGGCATCGGCAGCAAGAAGTTGAACACTGCAGTCGTAGTCTGATGCCTTCACAGACCCCAATGGGAATACTCTCTGTAAACAACAGCTCAGATGAGGTTGAGCCAAACTGTAATACCATGCAAAGAGAAACTCAATATGAAGTCAAGACGGCTAACAAGTTGCTGGGTTGAGAATCACAGTCATTCTGTCTCAGAGAGGATGGGTTGAGAATCACAGTCATTCTGTCTCAGAGAGGATGGGTTGAGAATCACAGTCATTCTGTCTCAGAGAGGATGAAGGAAACAGTTTAAAGATGCTATTGTTAGAGCAGCAGTAGAATACAGTGAAAGTAACGAAGGAACCCTCAAACGGAGCCAGAGAGATGCTCCACTGTAGGCTACCAGGTAAAGATAACTGTGTTCTCTAGGACCCTCAACGTACAGGCCACACCCGACCTCTCTTCATTTACCAAGCAGAGGTTAGATATGCCTGAGGGGAGTTAGTAAAGAGAGGGGAAAGAGATACAGGGTGTGTTATCAAGGGCATAGACACTGTTCAAATTCAGAGCTGAGAAAAAGGGAGATGGGAGCAGGAGGCATCCCTTGTTAGAGGCAAACATGTTCAAAAAGATGAGGGACTTGCGAGTCTCCAAGATATGTTTCTCTCCCCCAATTTGATCAGTTTGGCTTTGGAGGGGCTTAAGATGAGGGTAGAGAATTTGTGCATAGATATAATCAATAAATGAAAATGTCACACACTAGACAAGCAGCATTTCCTATCGAGTCCATTTCCATTCATGATCAGGGACTCCAGATTCTATCTGCTTTCAGCAGATAACTTAAGTTTAGCTTTACTCGACACAGATTCACAAGGACCATTGTGTTTTTACTGCTAACCTTCATGCTACAAAAGGAGCCGGGTCTTAAGAACTGACTTCAGGTTCTACCCTAACTGTCATAAAATGCTAAAAATCAGTGAGAGAGGTTGATATAAATGAATCTAAACAATTAACTTCCTGTCAAATCAAGGATCCACATCAGCAAAGTGAATGCTCTCGAAGGTGAGTATTTCGGCTGGGCATCGTGGCACATGTCTGAGTTCTCAGCACTTGGGAGCTGAAGGCCATAAAATGGCAAGTTCAAACCAAGTCTAAGAAACTGATAAAGAACGGGAAGAGGCGGGGAGAATGAGAGAGGAAGAGGGAGGAAGGGGAAGGAAGGTGGCAGGCAGAGAGAAGGGAGAAGGGAACGAGAGAATGGGAAAATGGTCTTCAAATGCTTCTACAGGAATTTAGAAGTAGCCTGTATTTAAGCAGAGCAGGGGGGCAGGTAGAAAACACTCTTGTAGTGTACAAAGTGCAGAGGCTAAATGCCCTGAGTCCCCATGAGGAGTCTGTTTGCATCCAGCAGGGAATTTCTTGACAGATGTTCTATGGGTACTTGTCACCAGAGACCTTTGTTCAAAGTACCCACAAGGTGGGGGGCAGACTCTCAGTTCTAAAAAGAGCCAAGGACAGAGCAAACATGCTTGTCTGCTCATGGGACAGCTCAAGGCTAATGTTGGGAGCCAGAGTCCCAGCTGTCATTCCCGTATGTAGGGAGAGGTAGAATTTCCCATGAAAACCTCTGTTGTTTTCCAAACCAGCTTTTCTTAGTCTATCCTACGGGTCAATAGCTTCCCTGTGTGTATCTGAAACGTGCCCTGGCCCAAACACAGACTTTAACACATTACATTGCTGGGCATACTCAGCTGAATTCCACACACTATTTGAAACTGGATCAAAGGTACAGCCAAATGATTTTGTTGTATGCATTAGCTGTATATTAACATCAGTGAATTTGCTGTGTAGCTCACACAATTATTATGAAAGAAGACTCAAAAAAAATTAAAAAAAAAAGATGAACAAGTGCATTTATGTATCATTTATTAATCAGGTCTGCTTGGATGTTTTATTTGTATTTCTCCATCTAGAGTGTGCACACGAAATATATGAATCTCTTTGTGATTCTTTTTTGTAATTCTCACTTGCTGATTTTCTTAGTGTGTTGGTATGTTATACTTTAAAAGGTGTGAAAACACGAGTGTCACAGAACACAGTGAAAACACACACAGACAAAGAGCTGGCTGGAAAACAGAATGCCACAATTCAATATTTCGGCATTCTTCTCAGACTCTGTACCAAAGAAACACGCAGTTGATGGCTAAGGGGATATCAGTCAGATTCGAAGAAGAACCAACACGTGAGAATTATATTCAGAGCTTTATTTAAATACTGAATGTGAAACAGGAAAGACCATACGTCCCTGGACTTGGGGAAACAAATGAAAAAAAAATTCTCTTCCCAAGATATTTTTATTGCCTTCCTGCCTGGAAGCAGATGAATGAATCCTACCACGTGGTAAGCTCTCTTCCAGTTCCAAGAGCCTATGAATGAAATACTTAAGAAGATGGAAGTGACCCACAGATTCGGAGTCTGACAAGTGCCTGGGCAGCTGGAAATGTAACATACTTCCGATCCTCGGTCAGTGGAGACTGGAGCCAAATGGCAGCTTTAGCAGAGCCAACAGCAGAAGGCTGTCTGGCATGGGTCTTGCTGCCTCTCCCACTGACCTTGGCCAAATGCATCTCCCTTTGTTCTCACCGATAATAGAGCAAATAAAATACCCATTTGAAAAATGCTTGCAGCTTATTGCTGCATTAGGAAAAGATCAATGTCCACTGCCCATGGAGAGGAGGCTAACACGGGGAGATTACAGACAGCCTCGGGTTGGCCACCACATCTGGGCTCAGCTAAGCAGAAGAGAACCAAATAGTGGGCGTTTTGAAAGCCACATGGACTGGGGAGAGCTCTGTCACCGAACTAAACAGCACCTAATCCCCAGATTGAAAAACATGTGTGAAATCTGACCTATTCCGTTACATATACCAGGAAGATAAAGGTCACATCTCATCATACACTGTTGTCCAGAAACCATGGTATATATGTGTAGATGCACAGTCATACCCATTGACTATGGGGGGGCATATTCCAAGATCCTTGGTGAATGTTGACAGCACACAGAGCGTATGAACTACACATACATACACACATGCATGCATGCACACACACACATACAGAGAGAGAGAGAGAAGAGATACACACACACACACACACACACACACACACACACATGCCTGCATACACACACATACAGAGAGAGTGAAAGAGAGACACATACACAGAAACAGACAGACATAGACAGACAGACACATACACACAGAAAGACAGACAGACACAGACATACACAGAGAGGCAGACAGACACACAGAGAGACAGACAGACAGACAGACAGACACACACACACACACACACACACACACACACAAAACAAGAATCTGTGGACCTTTCCATTTTGGCTGAGTTCTCATTACACACTGTGGCTCTAATTTTTGGTTAGAGGTGATAGAAAAACATGCACAGTATTTTAATCCTTCTTTATGACAGCCTGGATCACAGATCTCATCTTACCACAGACCTTGGTCACCTTTGACCTTTTGGTCAGACTTTACCTTTTCGTTTGTTTGTTTGTTTGTTTTCGAGACAGGGTTTCTCTGTATAACTCTGCCTGTCCTGGAACTCATTGTGTAGATCAGGCTAGCCTCGAACTCAGAAATCCACCTGCCTCTGCCTCCCAAGTGCTGGGATCAAAGGCGTGCGCCACCACCGCCCGGTGGGTGAGACTTTACCTTTTCTTAAACCAAGGGCCTTCACTTGTTCGTAGGAGGACGTGGCGCTCAGACTCTCTGAGGCATCACCGCACTGTCGGCCTCACTGCTCTTCTGACTTAGCGACATTATTAGGAAAAAAAAAAACAAGGACCTGAGACCATCCTGGTGTACGCGCATGCGCATAGCACTCCAGCTGAGCCCTTCATCAGCTGCCAGGTGATTGACAGCTGGGTGGTAGACAGCAGAGGCATGCTGGGAAAGGGAAGTTTCACACTTGGGAGAGGGAACAAAACAACCCGAGGCTCCATCATCAATGGACAACAGTTTAAAATGTAGCTGCTCTTTATTTCCAGAATTTCCCACTTATCTCTTTGTCACCGCAGTGGAATACACTATCGTTTCTGGACAACTGCACCTGATGAGATGCAACTTTCATCTTTGTGGTATATGTAATGGAAGAGGTCGGATTTCATACATGTTTTCCAATCTGGAGATCAAGTCGGAGGAGCTACTGTACACACAGAGATACGCAAAATGCAAATGGTGAAGGCAACTACTGTACACACACAGGTATGCAGATATAGATGATGCGTGAACAAACATTTTCAATCAGTACAAGGCTACTTATTATTATGTCTGCTCTATTAATCCCATGGTCTGATCCAGTAAAGTCTTGAGAACCATTCATGTGTAAAGTATTTCCTTTGAAAGAGAACTCACAATGGGTGGGTTTATATTGGTATTTATATCAAGAATTATAAATTCAAACACCTGGGGAATGACCTTCATGGTGTGAGTAAAATGGACTGTTAAAAATAAAAATAAAAATAAAAAGAGACACACACTACAGTGGAAAGAAAAAAAATTGCCCTATAGAAAGCACACGGTGCAGATCAGTTACCCCTCATGGATGGGGCAGGCCCACATGGGTATGCTTGTCTCAAAGTTGCCATAATCAAAAGGAACCACCACTCTACGTCTTTATGTAAAACCATCAGTATGTAATTGCTCATAGATTTCCAGCTGAACTTAATCCTTAGGCTACCAGGCTGCCAGTTACAACTTTTGATGTCCATGGAGCTAGAAGAAGCCAACTGCTGGAATTTCCCTGATGGAAGCCAAGTGTAACAACTGGTGGCTTAAACTAATCATATTATATGTTGGTAGTGATTTAGAAATTATTAGAAATTATCCTTGAATTCCACTTGTATGCCCTCATTATGTAAAAGTGCAAATTAAATGACCCAGTTGCTCAAGCTGTCCTATAGGCTACAACACAAAACTCTAATTTTAAAATCTTACTGAGTAGGCGCTCAGTCCCACGTGAATGGCAGAAGCGGTTTTTTATTAGAACTCATTTCTAACAAGGTTATAAGTTTAACCCACCCAGACCCTGTAATAGCACCTGTCAGTTAAAATTGCTGGCATGTTTTGGTCCAAACAAGCCCTCATGAAAGAGACTCACTGGAGAAGTTCCCATGGGCAATCGGAGAAGAAAGGCAAAGATTTTTTTCAATTCACCCACCATGTTTATTCAATGTACAGGAATGTGAGTCTTCCCAGAGACGTCTGCTGGAACCGAGAGTCAGTCCTTGGTGTCCCAGCAGTCCTCTGTCACTAGGCTTTACAGAGTGATCAAGGAGAGCTGGTGGAGAACGTATGCTCTGCTAGCCCTTCCTGCCTTATGGGAAGTGACCTCTCAGCCTCAGAACAGAAAGACCATGCTTTGGGCCTTCCAGACAGTTCTCTGAGGAGGTGGAATTGGAGTTTCGTAGCTGCCGAGATGGAGAGGTAGGTTTAGAGCACCGGCTCCATGTTTATTCCCAGCATCCACACAACAGCTCCTAACCATCCCTAACTCTAGCTCTGGCAGGTCTGATGAGCTCTGCTGGCCTCTGCAGGCACTAGGCACAAAAGTGATGTGCATACACACATGAAGGTGAACACACACAATTATCTTTATCCTATGTACAATTATCATTTGTTTTTATTATACATAGAATAAAAATAATTATTTTTTGAAGAATTGGGATTCAGGAATTAAAGGTGCTTCCTTTGGGTCAGGGAATCATTGGGTATGTAGGACAGAAGGTGTGGCTAGAGTAACTCTGAAGAAGGTGACATGGACAAGAAATATGACTTTCAGTGACACAAGGATGGGGGTTGAAGTTTTAAGGTGAGAATGTTTGTTTTAAGAGAAGTGAAAATTTGAACGAAGATTGGGAAACTAGAGCCCCCATGAAGATTCAAGGATATGAAGGCACGGTTCAAAAAACCCTTTACATACGCAATGTCATACACCACACCATTGAAGACTTGAGTGTTTTAATAAAGCATAAAACACACTGGACAGCTGGACACTTCCTATTTTCAGATAGCATCAGAACCAGTGCAGCCAGGATTGGTGTGTGTGTGTGTGTGTGTGTGTGTGTGTGTGTGTGTGTGTCTGTGAGTGCATGTGTGGGTTGGCCTGTCTGTCTGTCTGTGTACTGATTAGCAAAAGACAGGAGACAAACATGAACATGAAAGAAATGGTCGCTCATGGCTTTTCTAGACCCTGTAACTTGGGCCTCTACAACAGCGATACCAGTTTCTGCTTAAGAACAGATTCCAGAAATTGACTTTTTCTAAGACTCTCAACTTTGCCGCCATGAGAACTAGAGGGGATGCCCCCCTTCCCCAGAAGTTGCAGCAGTGTCCTAATCCATCATGAAGGTCACTGCTGGGGAGGATGAGGCCTCTGCTCCATCGACAGGGCCTTTGTGGCTGGCCTCTCAGCACTTGGAATCCCTGTTGGCCTTGGAAATGAAAGACCGTGAAATTGAACCCACAGAACCACAAGGCAGATCAAGAGAGCACAGCGCTGGGCCGCCACACTTAAGACTGAAAAAGATATACCACTTCTACCTTTTTGTCAGAAGTTTTGGATGGCCATTCCTTGGTTACCCAGGCATTGACGCTCATCCTAAAGGAGACAGTGAGCAGAGCTCAGAGCTTGCATGTTTGGGAATGAATGGCGCTGGTACAAAAGCTATTCTTATCTCACTCATTTCTTCCCCCATTTGTCTAATTAACTTAGTTATATATTAAGTATAAGATTCCTGTATGACGAATCAAATTAGCTCTTTCTAAAATGGTTTTACATCAACCTACATACTGTTTTTAAAAGCACTTATTTATTTGGGTTATTCCAAATTTTAAAATGATTCACAAAAAAATAATCTAAAATTTTTGGCTGTTCATTAACTCCTCGGTGTGTGTGATGTTCACATATGTGTGCACCTGTGTTTATTGTCATATGTGCACATATGTGTGCAAATGTGAGAGACAAGAAGCCAATATCAGCTGTCTTTCTTGATGTGACTATAAGTGACTGCAGAACTCACTGACTGGCTGGACTGCCATGCCTGTTCCTGTGAGCTCTTGGGAATCTATCTACCATTGAACCCACTTCTCCAGCATTGATCATGCATGTCATCATGACCAGCTTTTATGTGGGGGGCAGGGGGGCCACAAAGTCAGCAGGATCCTGTTCCTGAGAAGGGAGCACTGTGCCCCTGAGCCATCTTCTTAGCTGGAGCCTTTAAAAAGTTTGCATCATGCCTTGGCTAACTGGTGTAGGTGAACCAAGCCCCACTGCAGGTAAAGCTATCCCAACGCATGTGGTCAAGGTAGATATAAGAAAGCTAACTTAACGGGAATCTGAGTGAGCAAGGTGGCAAGCAGCATGCCTCAGTGCTTTCTGCTTCCAATCCCTGCTTGAGTTGCTACTCTGAGTCCCCTCAAGGCTGGGCAGCAACCAAGATTTGGAAGTCAATGAGGCATTCACTCCCCTCCTAAAAGGCCTTTGGTCTTGGTATGTGGCACATCAAGAGAAAGGAAGCTAAAACGCCGGTGTTTGTAATATTGCAAAATGGGAAGATTCGGTTGGGCTTTGTAGCCCCGCCCCCCCACCCCATGTCTTTGACTGTAAGGAGGTGGCCGTGAAGGTGTGGCTGTGAGGGTGTGGCTGTGAGGGTGTGGGTGTGAGGGTGTAGCCACAGGATGGTGACCTGTGCTTTTGCAAATTAGAATAAAGATAATAATGGCTGAAATAGATTTAATCATCCAGTCAAATAAAACGAGTTTGTTCATTTACCAATGTGCATGTGTGTGACCCTAAAATGAGAGAAGTTCAAAGGGTGGCATATAATATAAGTAGGATCCAGGAACAGACATTAAAAACATCTACAAAAAACCCCCCACTATTTGGTATTATTCATGCATCCCTGGTGCGTTTAAACTTTGGCTTTCAAAGGTGAGATATGATTAAAATATAAAATGAAGTATATAGAATAAGTTTTTCAAATTCCCGTTCAGTTCCATCAAGCAAGCTAGCGGTATACTTCCTCTAAAGGGCTGCATTAAAAACTTTTAAAACAAAGAATTCCACTAATGGAGACTTCTCCCTAGATTTGAGTTCTTTTAAAGTAAACTGGAAGTAAATCTCATCGATTTAGCAGAGAATGAATGGGAACAGTCTCGGCTTAGAATGCACTATGACAAACAGTGTATTTGAAATCACGAAGCCCAACAGGCAGGGAGTGGGTTTATAAGGACAAGCATATCCATGGCTTATAACAGGAGGGGAAGCATCCGTGGGGAGACATACTTTCAAAATGGCGGTGGGCGCGATATTTATAGCCAACGTTGTTGCAAGGGATGTTTGTGAACAGTGATGCATGAGCATCCAAAGTCATTTCCACACCCTAATGAATACCTCGCACAAAAATGGAGCCCGTGTCCCATACGTCCTCCCAGCCCAAGGGAGGATAACACAACACAACACAACACAACACAACGCATGTGAAAAGAGCTTTCCTTCTAGGAAGACATTTTCTTTATAGAAACATCCCAGCAAATATCAATATTCCACCTTTCATGGATAAAACAGGAATATATGCAAACAATGTATCACTACAGTAGTCACCCCTCTACGAACTTAAATCTACACAACGATTTCATTTTTTAGAGGCTGTTCGCTTCACTCTGGGACTCCCTGGGTCATCTGCAATAGACTTTCTAAGATTCTGAAGTGACATAAAATTAAAATCTAAAAAAAAAAAAAAATCTTTTGATGTATTCGGAAACTTAGACTGCTAAAGGAATGTTTGCCATGGGTATACGACTAAATTGTGTAAAAGAAGAATAGTCTAGGCTTTATGTTAAATGCAGCTTGCTTGACACACGTCGGCAGAGAAGGGACAGAGGGCGTTCTTCCTATTTAAAAAGCATCTACTGAGTGAAAACATACATCTTTGTCAACTTTATTTATACAAGATGATTGCCTAAGTAACTGAGGCTTTCAAACCCTTCCTCAATTAGCACCTCCATCATGTTAAAAAGACAATTTATCATGCTTACAACTTCCGTATCTATTCTTCAACCACACCTGTGTGATGAATGGGGGTTTAATGAACAATATCATATTCTTGGTACCTCAGTGTAAACTGAGCATTATAAATCCCACATGCATCCCCAGGAAACCAAAGAGAGTCCTAACCATATTCCCATTCAAATATAGACATGTGGGCTAGAGAAATCTGAGAAGCATCAAGTTTTGAACGAATTATAATCTATTCCACTGTCTACAATGCTGTTTCTAATCAGCGCTTAGAACCGAACTGGAATTACATTTCTTAAAACTCTGCTTGGGAGCTAGAGGTATGGTTCGGCAGATAAGAGTACTTACTGCTCTTGCAGAGGGCCCGCATTCAGTTGCCAGGCCCCCGTAGCTCCAGACTTAAGCTAGAGCCCAGGACAGGGGGAAGCCCTGGCTTCCATAGCACCTGCACTGAGACGCCCACTCCCATGCAGGACACACTTTCTCATATAACTATATAACAAAATAAATCATTAAAAGACTTTGTGCATTTAGGAATAGATTAAAAAAATCTATGCTTTGACTACAATATATGGGCAACTGTAAGTTTTGTTCTTTTCCTTTCAAGGTTAAAATATAATGACATTGTTTCTCCTTTCCTTTTACACCCTCCAAACCTTCTCACAGAGCCCTCCTTGCTCTCTCCTGAAACTTAAGAGGAAGGCAGGCGTGATTTAACATCGTCTGGTAGAGAAGCATTCAGAGGTTGGGGGAAAGAGTTAACAAACTAGAGATCTGTGAGCAGCGTTCATGGCTAGTCTGAAATTTCATTCCAAGAGTTAGAGTGGGTGTCGATCAAGTGCTTATGAGAACAGATTTATGGAAACTAACTAAGAGTAAAGCTTCGTTCTTATTAAGAACCATGAATATGTATGTAATTTTAGCCAGACTAAATTAACCCAAAAATGAATAAATAAAAAAATAAGGACAATAATTGTTTTCACAAGGGAAGGATCCGCCTCCCTTCCCCCTTTTGCTTTGGAGTTTCAAAAAAACAATACACATTTTAAAATAAGCTGTGGGTGAAAGAACAAAAGAAAAATAATCTGTAAAGAATCCACTGATGAGCAGAAAACATGCACAGTTCCACACACTCACATACACACATTCACATGTATGCTTGATGCACACACACATACACTCACATACACACATACACACTCCCCCCCACACACACATGTACCTATACACATTCCCACACACATACTCACATGACACATAAACAAATACACACACGTGCACACATATATTCACATGTACACATGCACACACAATACACACACTCATGTACACACACATTCACATGTATGCATGCATACACATGCTCGCATGCACACATTTGCACATATAGACACATATACACATTTACACATACACACCCATATTCCCATATGCACACAGGTACCCATACACATTCCCACACACATACTCACACAACACATATACATATACACACATGTGCACACACACATACACACACATATGCACACAGGGGTGTGCCTGCTTCTGAGGCACGACTTCACTGATCCGGTTATATTGAGCCTCCATTCCAATTTTACAATATACACCTTTGGAAGTTACATGAGCTGGGATTGGGATGAAATCCCATGTTATTTGTCAGTAACAATATATATATATAGGTATGTGAAAGCTCTCTGTGCCATTACACGTATGGTATGTTAACACGCTCCCCCTGGCTATTGCTCAGTCATTACTGTGAACCAACAGCAATAAATATGTGAATTAAACCTGTGGTTTCATTTTCGTTTTCAATCTGATGGCTTAATTTGATTGATGGCCAGTGATCATTAGGGCTTTTTTTTAAAGGAAATTGCTATTTCAGTTTTTGACAAGCTTGCAAATCATTTTATTCTTACATCTTCCATCTCTCCTCCCCTTGGGCTCCTGGTTCTCCTGCACCTTCTTGATATTCCCCAAACAAGAAAGTACAGACCCACCTTTAAACCAATAACAGGCAATGCAATCTGGACCATTTCTATTAATAAGTGGATTTTTATGAATTAATTCAGGCCTGTCATCGGTATGAATATATACTTACAATTTTAATGCTTTTTTTTTTTCATTCATGAGACCTCAAATGTCTTAATGGCCTCCATTTCACACTTTGGGACACAGTTGGATTTGATGTGGAAGGGATTAGTTAATGTCAGCACATAACTTGCATTTGGACCATAACTGAGAACCATCAGTATAGAATGCTAACTCAGATTGCTTGGGGAAGAGATGGCCAGTGTGTTGCATTAGTTTTCTTACTTCCAAGGCCCTTTATACTAACATAGAGAAGATATCTCGGGATGGGGGAGGCAGCCTACTGGATAAAGAGCTGCATTCCTGGAAGCTGGAGGCCTGGAATTTACATCCCAGAACCCAAGTAAAAAGCAGGCAGGTTTGGTAGTCACCTACAATTAAGCACTCAAGAGGATATAAGATCCTCCAGACAAACTGGCTAGTGATACCAGCTAGAATTAATAAGCTGTGGGTTCATCAAGAGACCCTGCCTTAAGAGCAACCAGGGAAGACACATGATGTCTCCCAATGCACATGCGCATACTGCATGCATACCACACTCCTTCACTGATAGATACCTGGCCATTGCTCGGGGACAATGTGATGTGCCACTAACACAGAATGTCAAGTTATGCCTGGCCTCATAGGACAATGGATGGTCTCTGTCCATGGTTCCTGATTCGAGACTCCTTGCAACTTTGCAAGTGAGGAACACGGATGGACTCTCCTGAACATTTCAATGAGGTAAGCTTGCTAGGCCCATGGATAGCCTTAGAATGGGCTCTGGCTTCTAGAAACAGCCAACTTTTACTAGAACTTTGGAAGGCTCAGCCCCTGTCTTCCAGACGTCCCTGATGACTGATTCAACCGTGTCTATGGCATGAAGCTTCCTCGACAGCTAGTGAGCCAATGAGTTTCAGGGAGCTTCTGAATTGGAAAACGTGGTGGTGGTGGTGGGGGCACACCCAGAGAGAGGATCGGGGCTCTGGGAAACTGCTAGTCGGAGGAACAGAGCCCTGAGCCTGTAGGAGTGGATTCACACAGTTAGACCTGAAGCAAATCACTGAATATCTTATGGCATGCGATCGGAGAGCTAGTTACAACGTAGGAAAGACCTCTTTGCGTGGCAAACAAACAAAACAAAACAAAACAAAAACAAATGGCTTCTGGACCTCAGTTTCTTAGTGTCATCTCACACCATGAGAAAGTAAGGTATTTGGAGAAATGCCTGTGATTAGAAGTATGGAAAGTAAGCAAGGCCTGAAAAGCAAGCAAGTGAAGTGGGAATGAGCTAGGCATGCCAAGAAAGAAAGAAAGAAAGAAAGAAAGAAAGAAAGAAAGAAAGAAAGAAAGAAAGAAAGAAAGAAAGGAGCCATCTAAAGGGCGTTTCCATTACACAAGTCTGGGATAGACTGGGCAATGAAATCAACGACAGCAGCAGAGTCTAACTCTCTGAATAAAACAGAAACCCACAAGTCCACACCACCCTATGTAAATGCGCAAATAAACTTATGGCCTGGAATAATGACTTGACATTAACAGGGCTGCAGACATTTTTTACTACTTTGAAAATGGGTAAGCACCACCTCACGGAGGGAAATGCGTGGCATGTACGTCCGCAACCCGGGGAAGGGGCTGATGCCGTGTCCCCTGACATGATGAAATGGGATCAATGGGTCAATTCGATGACCAAGCACCATCATCTGAATCGCATGGAGCACTGTCATGACAACCCACCGGGATGCTGCAACCTCACTGGTCTGCAGTCTTCAAAAATCTTCAGTCCTGAAAGTCAACGGAGGAGTGGAATCTGAAGTGGAAACTCATGTTTTGTGGCGCTGGACATAACATTGGTCTTGGAGTTCCTCTCAGCCTTTGACAGTTACTGCCTCTGATGTTTTACTTCTCAGCTTACATTTTGCTCTATTTCTATTTTGTTCCCCTAAATACTCCAAAACATTAGATTTATCTGGGATCAATTATGCCAAAACATCTCCTTGTCCTCCAGTAGATTTTAATGCTTTTTGCCCAACACCCTCAACCTATATTTTCAATTGGCATTAGTGACCCTGGCATCACTACAGTTTCAGATTAGTGCCACCATCCTGCCAGAGGAGTTGATTAGAGGGAAACCAGTTTTTCAGTTAACGAATCACTCACGTCAGCAATCCCCCCCCCCCATTGTCATGCAGCATCCCTGGGACAGGCTGAGGATGCTTCTCATCTCACCATCAAGGAAACGGAAGCAGATGCCAACCTCTGCAGAGGGTGAGGGTTACAGGAAATCCAATGTCAGAGCCACAACCAGCCCTCCCTACCGGTAACCAGCTCCTGCTCAGCCATACAGACAGAAAGAAGTCAGTCAGTGAGGGGAAGCCCTGTCCAGTGTACATACTGAGCAGCGCAAATGAGTAACAGCCGCGTGCCTCTCCACTAACATAGGCAAGACTGTGATCTGTCTTCTTCATTGTTGACCTGCTTTTGAAATGAAAATGGATAGCGCTTTATTGTTAGTTATCTGTGTGTGGGGTAGGGGTTAGAAGGGAGAAGAACAGAAGAGAAATGAACAAAATCAATGGTAGTTGGTGGTGAATTCCATATATCTGAAACTCAACTTTACTGTTTTAATTAAATGGAAACACAGGCTCATTGTTTTAAGGGCGTTAAAAAGACAATTAAAACCTGACTTTGCAACCCATGTACACACCCCAAACCCATCAATATGGAATGTCCTCAACAACTGGCTAACCACAGCCTGGAAGATTGGGTTACTGATAACAACTGATTGCTGTTAACTGCCTGCATTCCGATGGTTCCTCTGAGAATCCAGCTAATTCTACTTCCACTCAGTACAGTCTTATGAAGTTTGCGTAGTTTTCTAAAGTTTGAAGTAATTGATAGAGTTGTCAGATGTGAATTCACAGGGAAACAGGAATAAGTCTGCACACACCCCCAGTGAGAGTTTTAGGATTCATTCCGTGTGCATACGCATAGGCGTTTAATAGTATCTTCTATTGAGAAACACGAGAACATCTCTGCCAAGTGGCCTGAAGAGGCTGCTTGCTTGCTAAGTGATGAAAAATGATCTAGCCATGTATTTGTCTGTCTATCAGTCTATCTATCTATCTGTCTGTCTATCTATCTATCTATCTATGGATTGATCTACTTTATCTACCATCTATCATCGACCTAATTATCATCTATCAATCAATCATTTATCATCTCTCAACTTCCATATCAAATAGTATGTATTATTGCATATAATAATATATACCAATGTATATCTTTTTATAATATACTATTTTATTTTGTATATTAATATATAAAATATTAACATATCCCAGATTCACACATAACAATTTATTATTTTATATATAGTTTTATGTTATATATTAATCATATATAAATAATATATTATACATAATATATTATTATATATCAATATATAATAATGATAAAATACATTAATGATATTATATAATATATGAATATATAAATAATTATAATATAAATACAAATAAAACTATATACAGCATAGAATAATAATATATATTAATAATATGTATGATAACAGATATTAAATATGTAAACATATACCCATGCCCATAATAACTAAAGGAGTGGCTACAACTCTCAGCACTCTCCTACTCACTCTCACTAATAATTTTCATTTGTATTTTAGTATGCTTCCCCTACTTTACACTTTCACTCTTTGATTCCTTCATTTCTAGAAACTGATGACTTTTCAAGATACTGTTTATACCTACTTAAGTACAATTTGGGATTGGGATATGTTAAGGCTTAGCAAAATGTGCGTCGGTCCCATCAGCCCTACTGTGAGGCCATCCAACCTGGAGGGAAGATCTTTCCCAAGTACCTTCTTCCACTCCTAACTTCCCAGAGTGATCTTCTGCCACTAGCTAGCTCATCCACGGACAGAGAAGTCTTGGCACTCCGGTTACAATACAGTGTAGCTCAACCCTGAGCTGCTTAGAGACAGAACACAGCTCTGCTCCTTTCCCTGCCTTCTGTGTGGCTCTTACAGCATTGGGCCACTACTTCCTTCCCTGTGGGGTGAGTGCAGGAAGTCATAAGAGGCAGGAAAGGGTGCCTGGCCCACAGCGAACATAGAGTGCTTGGTAGAACTCCTTGAAAGGATGTGCAAGTTAAAGGAGGAGGCTGTGAAGAGCGTCACGGCGCCTTGGCAGTGAAGGCCTATGACTAGCTGGGGGGGGGGGGGGGGGGAGGGCGCTTCATTGAATATCCAATATGCTAGTCTGAAAGTCCCTGGGCCTCCTCATCTGAATGATTCGGGTGAGCTAGCAAGAATGACAGGGCCTTTGGACAAGAGAGAGGAGCTTGTGATGTGATACCTCGGGCTCTCTCCTGACACAACCACTCCTAGCTGGATGGGCTTACTTGCACCATCATCGAGCCCACTGAGTAACACTGACAATAAGACGACCTGCTCTGATGGTATCCTGGAAGTATGTCTTACTTAAACAACTTTACACACTATAAACTTCCTGTAATAAATGTCCAAAGGAAAAAAATGTCAACGTCTCAGTAAGATGTAGCAACATCTGATAGCTCTTAGACTCTTCGTACCTTGTCTCCATTTCTGGAGACAAAGTAAGTTCTTCTTCTTCTTTTTTTTTTTAAATATACTTTCATCATTATTATCAACAGAAAACTGGCAGTTCTAAAAATTAACACATTGTTTCTTTCCCCAGAATCCAGAGACATGAAGAAGAAAATGGTGACTCTGACTCAGGGTTCAGAGAGGGTTCACTGGACTCACTTCCAGTTTCTTCTTACTGGGCTAGTTGTCTTTCAGTAAATAATGACCTCAGTGTAGGTCTTTAATTTGCTGTAAGTCATGATATCCTTTTTTTTTTCTTTACATTTTTTTTAATTAGGTATTTTCTTTATTTACATGTAAATTTCTCCTTTTCCAGTTTCCCCTCCAAAAAAACAAACAAACAAACAAACAAAAACAACAAGAACAAACCCCTGTTGCCTCCCCCCTCCCTGTGCGTGCCACCCCACCCTCTCCCACTTATTGCCCCTGGCATTCCCCTACACTGGGGCACAGAACCTTCTACTGGGCCGAGGTCCTCTCCTTCTATTGATGATCGAATTTGCAAGGGCTTGCAGCCCCTTTAGGACGAACAACAATATGAACTAACTAGTACCCTCGGAGTTCCCAGGGACTCAACCACCAACCAAGGACTATATATGGTGGGACTGATCGTTCTGGCAGCATGCGTATAGTAGACAAGTAAGTTCTTAGAGCGCCTAATTGACTGTCTACGCAAGCGCAACTCTGAAAAGGCACAAGCCTTTCTTGACTGTTCCCTTCAGCTCCGTAACAAAGCTGACTGTATGCACAAACTCTCTGGAAGCCCTTGGGATCAAGAGTCAATTTTATTCTCTACAGTGCTGGATTATGGAAACGATTACACAGAACATCAATGGTACACCCTCCCCTTCCCCCACACACTCAAGGCACCTGTCTGCTTTGAGTATAAAAAAAAGTGGTAATGCTCCAACAATAAAAGCGGGCATCGAATTCATCGAGGTGGGTATTTTTAGTAGTGTGGGAGAAAAGACAAGGGTTGTCTCTTACATTTCATTAAACTGGAATTGGACTTGGGGCGCCCCCAAGCCGGTTCCCACAGTGCTCAGGAAGCACAGCCCAAGCCTCTTCAATTGCTTCTATCCAATACAAGTCCCATCCCCAGGCTCAACTGGCTCACAGAGAAAGGCAGGCAGGGAACAACATAAAACACGATTACTGCTCTAGTTCTCCCTAAATGGCCTGGGTGGCCGTCACTTTACTCTGTGTACCCTGCATTCCATTACTGCCCAAAGTAATAAAGACTTCTGTCACCACACTGGCTTTCATCTCCAGGGCTCTTTTCTCTTCTCCTGATAAGACTGCCAACTCTACTCTCTGCAAATGAGCTCATGCGAGCGCTTGCAGTGTCTGTGGAAAACAGGGTGTGGGGTAGGCATCACACAACATCCCAAATGGGATGTGGGTCTCTGTCCACGAAACCAGAGATGTTTAAAAGGGGTCAGAACTGACGTGGGAGGGGTGGGGGGAGGGAGAGCCAGCCTAGAAGGAGGAAGCTGAAACTGAGGCATGAGCTGCTTCTACTAGCTCTCGCTTTGATTTTACAATACTTGAAGATGTGTAGGTGGAGAGAAGGGAACACACTAGCTACCTTTACAGAGCTCTGCTTGTGAACACGAAACATTTGTATTGGCTTGGGCCAGCAGCACTAGCCAATACTAATGTTCCATGTGGGGGTGGGGGGGAGCGGGGGAGTTGATCGTGTCTTGTGTGAGACAGATGGCCGAAGCAGCACAAAGCAGTCAATTCTGAAGTAAGCGAATTGCAGCTTGGGCTTCCAAGTCCAAAGAGTCACCAAATTCAATTTTTTTACAATCAGTGCATATGTTTGCATCTGTCTACTCTATGACTTGGACCAAAACTGATCTGGCCACGGCATCCTGAGGACCAAGGCTATACAATTCCTAGTGCTAAACTGATTGTGAACACCAGAGGGGGATAGGTTGATTAATTCAATTGGGGGCGGGGGGCGGGGGGCGTTGGGGAGAGCTGCTTGGGTATCTACCAAGTTTACAATAAAGGCAACCACTGCTGAACCATCAGGCGGTTTTCTGTTTTGTTCCCAACATGTCTAGACTCTGATAACAGTAGTTAACAGGAATATCAACAAATAATAACAATGTTAGAGATAAGAGGCCACTTGTCTAGCATGTACAAAGACATAGGATTCATCTCCATCAACACCAAGACAACATACATACATGCATACATACATACATACATACCCATACATATACATGCATACAGCTGGCTGTAGATCTGATACTGTCCTAATACCTCCTATATGTTGTGATTAAGATCAAGGACAAAGCATGCGTTAGAGGGACCCACAGACTTCTGGAAGTCGGTACCTGGTGTGATTCTTCCGTTATATCGTTTTCTAGGACTGGAAAAAAAGGAAACTGGGAGAGAGAACCATGGTGTGACTGAACTGCAAGCACAGTTTGGGCACCTGAGCTGACCTCAGCTGCTACACGGACCCTCAAATACAGTTTGGTGCTCAAGAGAAGGCCAGTAGAGATCAGAATGCCTTGTGAGTGAGAAACTCTCAAGAGCATAACATTTAATTATGTAAAGCCAACAATGAGAGGCCAATACTCTCCTTGGGGCTGGAGAGGTGGCTAAGCAATTAAGAGCACTCGTTGCTCTTGCAGAGAGGCCCTGGGTGCAGTTCCGGCACCTAAATAGAGGCTCACAAACATCTGTAACTCCAGCTGCAGGGAATCAAATGCCCTCTTCTGGCCTTTCCGGGCACTGTGTACACACGGTGCATGGACGTGCGTGCAGGTAAAACAAGCAAGTGCAAAAAGGTAGAAACAAACCTCTTCTGATGCGTTACTGGGAAAGTTATCATAAGATTCTCAACTACAAGCACAGGGGGAACATGGCTCATAGGGAAACCCCAGCTTGCGAGATTAAGAACAGTAGCTATAAGGGACGATGGGTTCCTAATGGCCTGCAATCTCCCCGGAGACAGGGAGTAAGAAGGCCATGTGCCTGTCAAATAGATATGCTTTTTGTTTTGCCGGGAAAGGTTGAGAGCTCAGGATTCCAACCATTTAGATCCATGCTGAACCCCATAGAGAGAAAGTGAAATGTCTTTATTTTTTGGGGGGGGGGTGGCAGGGGACTCATATCTGACTCTGGTTCTGATGAAGGGGAAAGAAGAGCCTGACATGGCCTGGGGTGTGGAGCGTCTTCTCCAAGATGCTTTAAAAACATCTGTTGCTTTGCCATAGTTTCTGCCTTAGTAGATGAACAGCAATGGCTTGAACGCTGTGTGTACAGATAGGGAGTGATGCCATTAAGGACTTACAATCCTGACCCCGGGCACATAAAAACCTCTTAAAAGATAAGAACTAGGTAGAGAGGAGGAACTGAGGCAAGGCTGTTTGGGCACTGAACAGCAGGATTTCAAACGAGACGATGAACAAACCCATGCGCGTGGGTGCTGGAGCCTCTGAGAGAGCCAGGTTAGAAGGACTAGTGAGCGGTTATCGCAAAGGCAAAGCCTGCAACACCAACTGTGAGGAACGAGGTAGGGAGCCAAACTCACAGGCCTGGACACCAGAACACAGTCACAGCTAAAGGCTTTCATAGTTGGGAAAGAGGCAGAAGAGGCGAAGTACATTCAAGCACAAACTGGTTCATTAGATCTTCCCAATTGATAATAAAATCTCAAGAGATTGTGTGCCCTATCAACATAATACGAAAGAGAACTCCATGCCTGGGACACGTGTGTGTGCGTGTGTGTGCGTGTGCATGTGTGTGTGTGTATGTGTGCATGTGTGTATGTGTATTATAGTATTATATATAGTATGTGTATGTGTCTATATACATTATGTATATATACTATGTAGTATACATACATGTGTGCATACGATACATACATACAGATAAATGTATGTACTTATATGTGTATGTGTATTTGTGTATATATAGTATCATATAAAGTATGTGTATATACTATGTAGTATATATATGTGTGTGTGTGTGCATATGATACTGACAGATAAATGTATGTATTTATATATGTGTATAAATGTATTTGTGTATATATAGACAAATATATGTATATGTGTATTATATGCACACATATACTATATACACACATATGTATATATTATATGCACACATGTACTTCTATACATATATATTTATATATGCATAATATATACATGCAGAGATATACATAATATATACATACAGTCTGTGTATGTTCGCAGACTGTATTTCTCCTTAGAACTTTTTGAAATTGCTATTTACCGTTTCTGATATAATTAATGGGATGTTTATAATGCTTAATGCTGAAAATCCTCCAATTTAATTTTTAAAATGAATTATTTCACTTAATAAGGAAAAAAATCCTTTCGATTTTGCCTGAGCGCTCCAATTCACCAAGTCTCCCATGTTTCCAGCTATTAGCTCTTTCTCACAAAGAGCCACTTAATAATGTTCACTCTAACAGCCTCATTTATTTTCCAGAAAATTAACTCAGTTTCAACCCTGATTAATGATTTCATCTAAATGAATCAAATTAAAAATTGAAAATTATATTTCAAAAGCCAAAGGAAAAAAATTGACCATTTCCAGTTAACAAATGATCCTTTCAAATATTAAAAGATGACCACAGAGAGTGTGTGGTGGTGAAATGGAATCTGACTCGGGCCTGCTGCTTATCTGGAGTTGGTGGAGGGGAACCCGGGGTTGTGGGGTGGGAGAGAAGAAAGAAAAGGAAAAGACATCCGGTACAGGTTCAACACTGAAAGCCCTGGACTGCCACACCTGGGTTCGCCTGCAGTGTTCCAAACTAACCTGAGCACTTTCTGAGGCTGGAAGCCTGCTGTGGCGCTGAGGAGGCTTCAGCAGGAGGCGGGGTAGGGGGAGGCCTTGTTAACAACACCTACATTGTGAGAGAAAGGGATGCAGTATTGTCCTAGCTGAAAGTAACCCCTGAGGAAAACATGCTCTCTCTCTCTCTCTCTCTCTCTCTCTCTCTCTCTCTCTCTCTCTCTCTCTCTCTCTCCCCACAGCCACTGTAGGTATCCCAAGTATTATATGAAAGAAGCTCAGGGCTGTGGATTATGTCCTTTTTGTCCAGAAATCTTATTCAACTCAATTCTCCAAATACATGTTCATCGGGAATAGCTAGTCAGCTGGATGTGGTGGCGCCTTTAATCCTGACACTTAGAGGCAAGTGGGTCTGTTTGAGTTTGAGACCAGCCTGGCCATGTAGAGAGCTCCGGGACAGCCAGAGCTACTAAGTAGTAAGGGCCCTGTCTGCCTCCCTCAACCCCCAAAAGGAAAGAAAAAGAAAGAAGGAAGGAAGGAAGCCAAAAAGGAATGACTGGCTTCAAGGCCAGTCACAGAGAGCAAAAATCTTCATGGTAGATGCGGCTTCTGTCCGTCCCTCCCTTAGCCTGCAAGGAAAGACAGGCTTGCCTGTGTATCCCTCTCAGCTCTTCTCTGGGACTTGGCACTGCAGATTACCCAGGGCCTCACAGAGGCCTGCCTGGAGTGTGGGGTGTGGTTAAAGATGTGTTGAAGGGTGGGAGTCTGGCCTGTCAGTTCCAGCTCCCAGCCACCCCCAGCTTGCTCAGGGCCCCTGGTCGGCAGCAGGCCAGGGTTCTGCTTGCACAATGGGCTGCTAGTTGGAAGAGACTCCCTGTAAAGGAAATCTGGTTGGCAGCCAGCTGCTCGGAGCCTTCCAGGGGCTCCCTCCAAGGATTTCCAGAGATTTCCTGGGTTCACTAGAGAGGGTATTATGTGCACACCTCGAGCCAGTATCCACATGGGAGGGCCACAGTAGCCACAGAAGGAATCTCCCTGGAAACTAGGCCAAAACTCTGTGGCTACAGAAGAAGGTACGTCATATAAAACAGGGACTGAGGAGGTTCTGATCAATAGGAGCTGTTTGTCATGACAAAACAAACAACTTCATGGTGAATCAATAATAACAATAAGCTTTATTCTGGGCAAGGAGTGGTGAGTTGAGATTCTTATACTTGATATAAGTTGTCGTCCCTCCACTGTGGTCTCTTGACTGGCCCACTCCCCTTGTCCTCTCTGATAGCCTTGGTGTGAATTCCTTCCTGGCTTACGGGTTGGAACCTGGTTTTATTCATGACCACAGCAGGAGTCAAGTGTGATTACTTTGATTAGCAAGGGGGTAGAGACACAATGTGGTAGAAAGGAAGGAAAAAAAAGAAGGAAGATGGAAGGAAGAAGAAAGGAAGGAAGGAAGGAAGGAAGGAAGAAAGGAAGGAAGAAGGAAGGAAGGAAGAAAGAAATAGGAAGAAGGAAAGAATGGAAAGAGGGAAAGGAAGGTAAAAAGGAAATGAAAAGAAGAGAGGAGATGGGAGGAAAGGGGAGAGGGAAGAAGAAGGGAGGGAAGGGGAGGGGGGAGAAGTACTTTGCTCTGTGGCTCATCAGCATTATTGGTTACAAAACTTTCTACAGCACATTTTGTAAAAATCCTGTGTTTCTCGCTGTCCCCTACTAACCCTTAAAACTTGAAGTCTATGGAAAGCCTTTCAAGAGAAATAAAACCTTGGCAAGTATATGAACAGGTAATGGCAGGAGCTGACTGACTGGCCCAGGGTCACGCAGCTGTTAACCGTACACACGTAGTAGCATACAACCCATCCGCACAAGCCTAGCCCTCACGCTTTCTGCTTACAGTCTTTGCGCCCCCAAGCACGGGTAAATACTCGACAGCCAGACCACAGCTTCTGCCTGTGATAGCAAAGGAAATCAAGGTCTCCCGGTGCAGCTTCCGGCATCACGGGGACTTTACAGTGGTCAGGGAGGGGTGTGTGGAGTCGCTGGCCACTCTGGGACACAGTCTTCACGTGGGACGTTGACTGAGGAGAGGTTAATTGTCCACAGACCTCAGGCTTCACCGTACTCTATTTTCACAAATGCTTTGGTGTGAAAGTGAGTGGAAAAAAAACCGCTGTTTGTGAAAGAGATGTTCCCCAGTAATTTATATAAAGACGTGTCTCTGGACTTCTCAAACGGTAAGACCAGGCCCGAGGCATCAAAGCTAAGGGACATCGGAAGCAGGTGCTGATACACTTTTTCTGTGCACCTTGGTGGCCTTATCATTTGCAGCCTGATCCAGAGCCAGGGCCAGGCGAACACCAAACCTCTGTGGGTGGCAGGAGCGCCATGCTCACCGTTCCATGGTGGCTGGGAGTCAGGGCGAAGGGCAGAAGGTATGCAGGGATCATGCTGAAGTGCCCCAAGAGTTTCTCTGACCGAGGAGGGCTTTGACTTGATTTCAGAAGGGCAACTCAATGAACTGCCTAGCCTGCCAAAAAAGAGCCCCACAGTGTGGTCGCCCTGGGAGAACCCACTGCATGCCCAGGGTACAGAAAATACGTGTGAGTTCACTAGGCATGAATTTATCTTTAAACTAATACTCAGGGCAGCCCCTGCGGTGGTTCTTATTTGTCTATATGAAGCAAATGCAGATGGAATGAATTCTCGGTGATCCCATGCTGCAAAATTGCATCTATGGGACACGCGGAGCAGTGGCTAGAATACATCCTGTCGTGTTTCGGAGCTACAGATGAACTCTGGGGCAGGCATCGCAAAGCGTTGTTCTTTGGATTTGAATTGCTGAACTTAATTTTCAGCTACAACCGGGAGAAGAACAACATCCGTTTTCTAGATTTTATATTTGATATCTCTTAAAACCTTATTTAGCCATTGAGTGTGCTAACGCTAACATCCTACTTTAACGGAAACAGTGCCACCTGATCTCTGTGGTGCCTCCTCTCGCTCAGGTTGCCTATCTTAGTTACTATGGCTTCTGAGCTCACGTCCTACTAACTTCCTTAATTCCCCTTACTCAACTGTTCTCCACAACACTGGCTCAGTGTATGAAACTAGCTTAACGCTCACGAGTTTGCGAATGTTTGCTATGATTATAGCTATCTCTCTCGGACTAAGTGTATGAGGACAGATTTTTATTTAATATTCACCAGCCGAGGACATTGCGAAGGGCTGAGGACGCAGCTCAGAGTGCTTTGCCTAGCAAGCTGGAAGTCTTGACCTCAGTATCCAGGACTACATATAGGTGGTACAGGAATACATATCTGGAACCCAGCACTCCCCAATTGAGAATGGGAGAATTGGGTGGTCAAGGTCACCCTTGGCTGTATAGAGAGTTTGAGGTCAAACTGGAATACTCAGGAACAAGTCCCAACAAAACACACTATTGGGGATGCAAACCAACCAACCAACCAAACAAACAAACCAAACCAAAACAACGACAAAAACCAACAAAAACAAAAACAAAAACAAAAAAAATGTGAATTTCAATAGGTAGATGTTAAGAGACAGGTTGGCTGAAGGGTGTGACAGTCTTGCCTGGGGGACACAGACAGGGATTCTAACTTAAGGAAGCACCGATCATGATCACTTCTGGGCAGTAAGACTTACTCCAGCTGTGCATGACAGCTTGCTCTGGGGGAGCCTGGGAAAGCTAGGGACTGCGCTGACAGGCAAGGGCAACACACCTCGTTTCTGTTCTTTGGGATACACGTTATCCTTCAGCCTGCTCTGTTGCTGAGGCTGGTCTTGAACTCATAATCTTTCTGGCTCTACCTGTTGAGTGCTGAGACTCCAGATGTGCTAGTGCGCCCCGGGTGTAAGTGGTCTTTGATGAGGGTCACACTGCCCTGAGTCAGCCAAGAGGAAGGAAAAATCCTTTCCCCCTGCTCCTGCCCACAGTCCCAGCCTGGCTTCCTCACAGCCCTGTATACTCCAAGGACATTCATATCTAGATGATAAGTCACCATTAAACTGCAGGAACCTTCTTGGAAACATGCACTGTGTGACGTCAGGGGTTGTCTGGCTCGGTGTCTTGATCCGATAATATGTTGCTGATAGCCAGTGACCCCTGATAACTACTATTTTTACATTACTATCCTTGGCTTACCACACCTTAACATCCTTACCCGTTGTTCTAGGATCTGAAAATTATTCTTAACTTTTCAAACCTTAACAAGACAACAGCATCATTTGTCGTCCACCACACAGGAGTGTGTTTGACGGGGAGAAACATCTCTGGCATCTATTGGAATGCCGTCCCTGACTGGACCGAACGAAGACTTCTTTGGCGCATTAGCAAGTGAGCAGTGTGTAGGAGAGGATGCTGTACCTGAGGTAACCTTGCCTCTGGGTTTCAATAAAGAGAAACAAACAGAAACCCCCATCCAATGTGGGTAGGGAGGTGGTACTGTCTGGGAACCTCAACAACATAAGATCCATACAATTCACAGTAAAAGTCAGGTTTGATGGTACATGACACAGGCCTGTCAGCCTAGCTACAAGGTGGAGACAGGAGGATTCCAGAAATCTGGCCGGCTAGCTAACCTGACCTATGTGGCAAAGTGCCAGGAGACTGGGAAACTCTGTCTCAATAAGTGGAAAGTACTAAGAACTCTGGTTGTCCTCACACATACAACACATAATGTGCACACACATATACACACACATACAAACACACACACACACACACACACACACACACACAAATAGATAAGAAAAAGCAGGCCAACGCAATGTATCCAAGAGAGCTGGGTGTGCAGTGTAGCACATTTGATGTGCTTAGCGTGCGCTTGGCCCTGGGTTCAGTCCTCAGTAATAGAGAAGAGGAGTAAGCAAGGAGCACTTAGACTGGAACTTGAGAATGGAGATCCCCTCTCTCTCTGTTCTCTTCTCGTTGCCACTGTTGGTCAGGGCACAGTGTCCCAGGGAAACAGACCTACAGCCTGTGAACCGGTTTACTAAGCAAACGCCAGCTGCAGCAGAACATCTGCCTGGGGAAGAGGAAGCACAAACTCATAAGACTAAATGAAGGCAGCTCGATCTGCAAGCTCATGGGCGTGCAAAAGCTAGGCCTACAGGGTCGTCTGCAAAACTTATCAATCATCTCATTAAAAATCCCATGTACAGTAGGTGAGTCCGCTGATCTTCACCTGGACTCAGCAGCCAGCATCTGAGTGGCATTTTTGAGAGTGATAGGAAGATCCAGATCTCTTGGAAAATGGGAGCTAACATCTTCCTGGAAAAAGTAAAGTTAGGATATAAAATAGCAGTGATGTCTCAAAAGGAAAGACATGACTCTCCTAGTCACAGAATGGATGGTGCTGTGTAACTGTGCAAGCTTTAAAATGGTGATAGGACTAGGAAAGAAAAAAAAAACCATATGTGGCCTATGTGGAAGACTTTGGGATGTGTATGGATCTAAACTTCTGATAGATAGTGCTACAAGAATTGGCTACTGAAGCTCCATTCTTACAGGAACCCTTGGCAAACATTTTGATGCAACTATCAAACAGAAAAGTAAAACAAACCCTGAGTTTCATCCCGAGGTGCCCAGCCTTCAAGAAAAAAAAAAAAAAAAAAAAAAGACAGCTGAAATTTAAGAGCGAAAGAAAAGAACTTTCTAAAGAGGCCCTTGATTTTTGCAGAATCACGAGAAGTCTGGGTTTTGTTGTGTCTCTGGGGCCCTGCTTGGTAACAGCACCCCACTGCCTGCTTCTCTTCTCTGTGATTCATGGACTTGACGTTAAAACTGAAGAGAGACGTAATATACCCACCAAAAGGAAGAGAGGAAAACAAAATTACATTGCTCCCATGAAGCGATTCAGAAAGCAGTAATAACTATCAGAGAGGTAAGGGCAGCGGCGACCACTGGCTTCCGTTTCTTGCCCCCATAAGTTAAAAAGAAAGAAAGAAAGAAAGAATAAGAAAAAACACAAAATACCTGTCTCTTATCTCGGAGCTTGCAGGGCCTCCCCATTGTAGATTCAATAAATACAAGGGACTCCTTATCAGCACCCAGGGTGACTGATTGGCGCTGTGATATGTTTAGACAATGCACTGTATTTAACTGAATTTACAGATGCCCCAACTCAGACATAGTAGTAAACACCAGGGACTAATAGGAAATTAAACATGGACAATGGGCTAACTCCATTTGCTCTCACTGTGGGTAACCTGTTTAGTTAACTTACTCGTGGACACACTTTATCTTTTTCTCTATGGATTCTGTGGGATATGTTTCAAATTGGTCAGAGATTCAATCTTCTTTTCAATTTTTTGTTACCACTTTATGGCCTTTCCTCCCCTTTATTATCGGCCACCCTCTCCCTCGCAGAGATAAGGCAAACTGAGATGACCCCCCCCCCACCCCCGCTACTCTTCCCCAACCCAATTATCAGATAGTCAGCAAGGAATGCAAGGGTATGGAAGAGTCCATGATATTAATATTAATATAACATGAGAGGGACAAAAACCAGTCATGTATTTGAAAGCAACCGTGTATTTAACTCATTTGAATTTTAAATGCGAATTTTAATGTGCCTGACAAGTAACAAGTACATACAAAAAAAAAGAAAAGAAAGAAAAGAGAAGAGAAGAGGAGAAGAGAAGAGAAAAGAAAAGAAAAGAAAAGAAAAGAAAAAAGAAAAGAAAAGAAAAGAGAGAGTGACAGTTGCATGTTAGGGTCAAGCTAAGAGTTATTTTAACTTCATTGTTTCATGTATCTGTTAGCAAAAGTGGCTTCAAGTAGACATGGATCTACACATATGGATCACGTTTAACTGTTAAGGTGGGGGCAGGGAGGTGATGTCACAAAGTTCTCCCTTTTTTACTTCATCAACGAAGAAAGATATATATATTTTTTTAATTACAGAGCATTTGTGTTTGAGAGAGAGGGTGTGGGTAGGTGTGTGTATGTATGTTCCTGATCACATGTAAGCCTGGTGTCAGTGTTGGGTATTACTCCTCAGTTTCAGTCAAGGTCCCTCACTGAGTCTAGAGTTAACAAATAGATGGTGACCCCTAAGGATGACAAGCTCTGCTGCCTCTGCCTCTGCCTCTGCCTCTCTACCTCTCTGTCTCTCTTCCTCTTTCTCTGCCTCTCTGCCTCTCTCTCTGCCTCTCTGTCTCTCTGCCTCTCTGCCTCTCTGCCTCACCAGCACTGCAGGCAAGCAACAGCCATAGCATTTTTTATGTACATGAGTGTTTTACCTACACGTGTGTAAGTGTACCAGGCGTATGCCTAGTGCCACAGAAGCGAGAGGGGAGCCATGGACTCCCTGGAACTAGAGTTTCAGATACTTGTGAGCTACCACATAGGTGCTGGGAACTGAACCTGAGCCCTCTGCATGAGCAACAAGTGTTCTTACTGCTGAGCCATCTCTCCAGCCATCCAGAACCAAACTCATGCTTATTCTTGCAAGAGCTTTCCCGACTGTCCATCTCTATGGCCTGAATCTGAGTTTCCTTGGGGAATCTTAGCAAGAGACTAGTCACAAAGACTGTTCTTCCTCTTTATCAGTGGCCGAATTCTTAATAGTTTGTTGCCTGCCCTATGAAACCACAGGGTATCGTCATTAATGAAAGTCTGCTGCCTACAAAGGCTGAGAATCCTCTCTCCTAGTCTGCCCACTGCAGAATTAGGGCTGGTTCCATCTGAATGTCAACCACATCCACATAGCTTCATGAGAAAACCGGTTGGTGTTGGCCAACCTGTTTTCACCAGTTCATAGTTATTATATGTGCGTGGACATTTGCCTAGTTCAAAGTATGTCTCCATGTACATTTATACATGAAATCCACAGCACCGAGCTCAGAGAAGTGGAGCTCCTCCCTACCTTCCTTACTCCCAAGCCGAATCCTCATCCTTTGTCTCTTGTTAGAAAACAAGCAGGTATTTAAAGAATAATTGTAAAATAAGATTTAAAAGGTCATTCAATTTTTAAGTGTTTTACTTTTTGAAACAGCAATGGTCCAAGAAACCAAGCAAAAACAAAAGACAGAAGTTTCTACAATGAAATCTCTGACAGTGACTCCATCCCAGGCTTTCCCTGTGTGGCAGCTCCAGGACAGTGCGGTTTTCATGGCTCTCTCATGCCTCCTGAATGCCAAATTTCAATCAAGTGAGCATTCCTTGGGAAAGCAGACTTTGGATCATCACTTCTGTCTATAACTGAAGTCCAATAAATGTTACTTCTCTTTATCAGTTCTGATTGGTATTTGCTGTAGGAAACACAGACAAATCTTTGGCCAATCTTTAATTAGTGTCACTGATGAGATATTTATTCTTTTAATTTGAATTTAAAAACCCAATAAAGCCATGTTTGCATCTTTTATCAACTTAAATATTACCCTTTATTGCTTTTTCTAGGACTCTGGGTTCCGAAGACACTCTCCTGAAACAGGGAGTGTTCTTTGTATGCACAGTGTGGCTTGGGCTTTAACGTGGGCATTCGGATTATAAATCCGTTGCAGTCTTCTGCAGTGATCGTGATTTCGAGAGAGGGGACGCTGTTTTTAGCCAGCCCAGGTCCTTCTTGGGGAATCACACATTCACCAAACCGTAAGCTTATCCTGCTCGGGTCGACTACTTCCCGAGCGACAAGAAGGACGAGGGTGGGCCGCACTACTGGGCTTTTCTGTGCGGGTGGGGCTATCCCAGTGGCCACTCGCTGGGTGTAGATACTACTGTTCTATTTTGGGCTCAACTGCTGATGCACCACAGCTGTCGGCTTAACCTGTCTCTCCGGCCAGAGGCGGTGATACAGTACCCTGGTCTGATGGTTCTCGGGGATCTGAACTCATTTAAAGGAAGCAGAAACCGCCAAGCATATTATTAAAACCTAATGAAGCAACTGGATTGCATCTTGTTAGAAAAAACAGCCTCGCCACATTCCTCTGGTCCACAAAGCACCTCTAAAATCAGTATATCCAGAATAAGCGAGGGGAGGAAAAAGGGGAAACATTGTGTCTTGTTGAAAGGGTACAGGCCGGGGTCGGGCACTCGCGGCTTCTGCACTGGGCAGAGTCTCTGCTATGTGAGGTCCTTTCCTAGTCACTGGCTATGAATTTTGTTTCTTCTTTCTCGTTCATGGTTTACAAAACGGAAGCCACTTCTTAGTCAAGTGTATAGAAAGTCTGTGTTTAGAGTTGAGATGTAGCTCCAGATTAATTTGTCTTTCCAGAAACTTTAAGAAAAGCAGTAACCCATGGGGACAGTTCGAGTGACATTTGTTCCATGAAGAGTGCAAGATAGTAGCCTACTGAGCAACTGAAATGGTTTCTGATAAACTAAATTATTCTAACTGAAAACCATGTTGGTCACAGTCTATTTTCCTCTTTAAAATACTCTGACAGGGTTAAGGCAGATACAAGAAAGACAAGCATGGCCTTGCTGCTGCAGCCTTGCTGCTGCTGTGAGGCAGTAGTTAATGTACCCGTTGTCTATGACAGCACGCGTTGTCCAGTTCTGACAGAGTTCCGCTTTGTCACACAGAATCTCGCTCTGCGATTCTTTCTGGCAGAGGCTGTCACCTTGTGTCTGGCACGTCTCAAGTCTCATTTGAAAGTTCTCTCCCATATTTAGTGTACGATGGCTTCCTGTGCCTTCCACCAGCACGGGTCAGCCCTCACAGGCAATCAGTCTCGGGGAACGTTAGGTTAGGTTCACTGCAGCAGAAGGCCCATGCTTATTTCCCATGAACTACTTGGTAGCCAGCGCAGTGTAGAACAGGGGATGCTGCTTTCCATTTAGAGGTCACATCTTCAGCAACAGAAGCTCAATTTATTAAAAAGACCGACAATTTTTAAGGACCTAAGGTGCCACGAGAGGGAGGGCTGTGTCGTTGAACAAGAGACTTTGTTCTTTCTTTGATTTAAGGGTCCAAAAAGCATCCTGTTTCCCAAACTGGAATTGCTATTGTTGGCCGAAGAATACCAAGTGCAGACAGACAGGGCTTTGTGATCCCCCAACAGCCAACTGCAGCCAGCACTCACGTCCTTGACTCTGTAATATGCTAAATGGATGAGCCTCATAGGCTGAAAACATTCGAGGAACAAGGAAACCTCCTTCCCACCCACCCCCAACTGGCTTAGGCTATATGAGGTGTACATCTTTAAACAGTCTCTGCTTATGAAGAGGAAGTGTGCATCGCTCTAGGGGCTAAAACTGACTGGCCTTTCCGTCAGCCCAACTACGCCCAGCCATGAGTTTGGGAAGACAACTCTAACCACAGCAGAGCCTCAAGTTCCATGTCTTTAGGAAAGAGAGGAAGCAAAAATGCTATAAAATGTATGTAGAGCTGTGTGCGTCTAGTTGACCTTGGGCACTTGTCATATGCTAAGCAGTGTCTTCTGTTTGTGAACTGGAATAATAACTCCAGTGAAGAGGTTAGCAAAGGAAAGATGCTCAGAGTAAAGAAAATGCCCATGGCACTCACAAATAGCTTCAGGCATCACACTGCCCTGAGGAAAATAATCAAGATGAGCAAAGATGTCTAGGATGGGACTTGCTAAGTAGCAAGTCCTAGGAAGACATGTGGAGCTGCGATTCTGTCTATCTGTCTGTCTGTCGGTCTGTCTGTCTGTCTGTCTGTCTATCCTGTATTTCCTCCCCACTCAAGTCAATGGCCAGATTCCCTTGAGGCACCAGTAGAAAGAACTGATATTAACATGGCTCAGCAGAGGTACTAGATAAAATAGAAACCTGTAAAAAGTATGTATAGACGTCGTCAGTTGCAAATGTAACACCCAGAGACATGCACACATGTACTCATGCGTAGCCCATGCATGAAATCCCAGCGACCCTCCAGCAGATGTCTCCTGGCATATGTGGTGCCTAGACCTAACCAGCACTGTTGCTGGGAAATGTCCTGGGTTGTAAACACCTTGCTGTGTTTCAAGGTACCAAGGAGTAGAAGCCAAACACACAGAGAAAATTATGGTCTGTCCTCCCTGCTAGAGAAACTGTAGGAGGACTTAGTAGCGCAGTCACTTGATGCTAAGGCAGAGAGCGGCCTGCAGGATATGCAGTGGGAAGAGCAACTGATCTGGCCCATAGACTAAAGAGAGGAGCAGTTCTTTTCAAGGCACACTAAGATCCACCATGCAGAGGTGAAGCGAGGGTTATCCTGATTGAGAGAATGGATAGCAAAGATATAGGAGCATGAAAAGCAGGCCATGAATGGGCAAGATGGCTAAAAGCTATGTCCCATGGTGAAGATGGGGGAGGGGGGAGACCAAGGCTAAAACCTATGTCCCATGGTGAAGAATGGTGAGTTTTATGCCTACTAGTGAAGGTGAACATCATCAGAGGCTTTTCTGAGGCGGTGGGGGACTTGATCTCAGTGGGGATCGTTTCAGGAGCTTATGAGGAAGGCTAAAGATCTACCCTGCAGCAGGCAGGGGACAAACAGTGAGAGATAAATTCTGAAGAATCCCCAAGGCGGAGTTATGAACAGGTAGAATTATGGAAACAGTCAGCGTCCATATCTCTGACACTTTCAAGGTTTCTTCTTGGGCCAGGGAGATGGCTGAGCATGGAAACGTGCCTTCCATGCAAGGTTAACGACCCGAGCTCATCCTGGAACCAGGCAGGCAGGAGGAGAGAACTGACTCACCTCCAAATGTATGCCAGAGGGTATCAATATCCCTCACCTCCCACATCTACAACACACACTCTCGCGCACGCGCACGCACGCGCGCACACACACACACACACACACACACACACACACACACACTAGTAGTAGTAATAAATAGATCTTAGAAAAAATTACACTTGGAAATAAAGAAAAGGAGGGAGGAGAGGAGAGATGAAAATTGGAGGAAAGAGAAGAGAGGGGAGAGGGGGAAAGAAGAGGGAAGGGGGAGGGAAGGGGAGAAGGAAAGGGGAGAGGAGGGGAGGGAAGGGGATGGGAAAAGAGGCAGCAAGCTGACCCTGCAAAGAGTCCTGTCATCTCTGGGGGGTCATGACTGAAGTGGACAAACAGATACCTTGAGTACCATTAGAGATCTAAAGGAACTTGGTGGTGGCCCTTTATGACTTTAAAACAACGTCCGAAGGTGTTCCAGACTCCCTTTCCAGTGTGACCCTCCTTCTGCTCTATCCCTGTTCCTTCTTCTGTCCCTCACCTCTTCCTTGCACTTGGCCCCAGCAGGCACACCAGCACAGCTCAGTCTTGTGAGGCAGGAAGTATCTCCCGAGGAGTGATCTCTCTTGTGTCACCCACTGTACCATCGGTGTCAAAACCATTTCCTGTCAGGCTCCCATTATAAAACACAAGCTCCTCCAACCTGCTCTGAGGGACTCATTTATCTCATAAGCTGGGAATGGTTGCCTGGGAGCCCACAAGCCACAGGGTGGAGTAACTTAATCATGAGCCTGAGGAGACACATTTATGCCTCCTACACAAATAGTGCTTAGAAAGCCATGGTTGGGAGTTACGGGAGGTGAGAGCCAAGTAAACACAGAGGCCAGGCGAAGCAGGATAACTCACCAGGTCTGGCCCTTCCCCTCTGGTGGTCACCATATCAGAACCATTACCAGCAGCAACATGTTTTACCTTTTGCCAACTGCACCGTAAACTGTTTCTGGTTTCCATGGCATCTTAAAGGAATTCCAGAGAAACTTTTCTTTGTCTTGTGGAGAGAGTCCTTGAAGACTAGGGAAAGTCTTTTGGAAAGTTCTGGATTGCTCTTGGGGACTTTTCCTGAAATGGACTCTCCTTAAGAAACCGTTGGGCTGTTCATTTAAAAACCAGAATTCTTATGAATACGAAAATTGGCTCCTGTCACAGGCGGCTGCCACGTTAGCACTGTATTACAAAAGTGTTCCTGTTGAGTATGAAACCATGTGAAACCCTGTGTTACTGCTTTCTTCTCTGTGGCAAAAAAAAAAAAAAAAAAAAAAGCCATTATTTGACAAGCTGGGGTCTTTCACAGAGATCCTGGGCTCCTCAGTTATGCTAGGCTGGCTGGCTAGAGTCTCAGTGATCTTCCTGCTTCTACCTCCCCTGAGCTAGGCTTCCAAATGGACATCATTACACCAGACCCTTTAATGTACGTTCTAAGGATCAAACTTGGGTCTTCCTTCACGCGTGCCAAACACGTTCATAGACTGTGTGATGGCCACAACCGCTAGTTTGACTGTTTGAAACAGGGCGTTGTTAGGTTACATGGACTGACCCAAAACTCTAGATCCTTCTGCCTCAGCCTGTAAGGTTCTGCCATCATAGGGATGCTCTATTAACCTGGGACAAAAAGAGATGGGTTTGACACTTCTTCATAACCCAAATTATTTGGGGTACAGGCGCTATGAAGTTGCTCCTTTTAATTCATCAAATATGTTACGTGGGATTTTGTCTATGAGATACCAAAAGGACGTCTAAGGAGCATTAACATGCTTTCCTCCAGGACTACACATAGGTGCCCAGCTATCATGACGCGATGCTTGGTGTGCTGACTACTACACACCTGTGGAGGATGTCAGGAGCGTTCCCTTCTGCACCTATCAGTGTCCAGAGGAGCCAGAGCTCACTGTCTGTCCCATCTGTAGACATTTCTGGAGAACGTCTCTGATGTTCAGCATCATGGGTAGCTTTTCTAAACTCCTTCCCAGGGGTGAGGCCCTGGGGAATGTAGAAGCCCTCTCTAAGTTTCTCATCTATTGTTTGTTTTTGAGTAACATGAGCACCAAATGTATCACCTGAGAGATCATGGCTATGAATGAGGAACCAGTTTCAGTTTTCTGAGTGGCCCTGGAAGATGCTCAAAGCTTGGCTAGCATTGCTCACTACTTAACACGAACAGTTTTCCCTCCGCTTGTCTCATGGTTTCATGGTTTGCTCCTTTGGGTGTCTTCCTTGTACCACGTTGTCCAGCAGGCTTCACCAAACTGTCTAATCCCTCCTCCCCAAATTCCATTCCTAAGCTTTATAGAAACACACCCTTCGCAGATGACAAAGAGAGGATACACGCTCTCCTCTAGCTGTCTGGGAATTAAATTAAAACAGATCAGCGGTGTGCTGTGCACGCAGGTGGCTTGGTTCCACCACCACTGTCCGCCTCGGAGCGATTAAATTGTGTAGGAGATGGAGGGCCTTCTGCTCCCATTCTCCCGCTTACAGATCAAGCGGTGACAAATGAGATGTTACCGCTCTTGTAAAGCAAGGCTACAATCTGTCAAAATCCAACACAATTTGTGACCCTCTGTGACATCCTCTCTCTCCCTCTCTCCTTCTTTTTGACATTTGAATACAGTGATTGTGCTAGAGTCAAGTCCATTTAAGAGGATACAGTCAATTCTATCTAAAGGAATAGAGCCCGTGTGCTCCAACGTGGAAACTGAATGTGCACAGGCAGAGTCCTCCGCGACCCTCCATGTTAAGTGCATACCATTAACAATGAATTCTGATTTTTTTTCCTAAGTTATATAATTTGATATCTTGACAGCCCAGACACTTAAAGCATTACTATTTGTTTTAAATGGCTTTATTTTATTGTTTAAATGTCAGTATCACAATAAAGTAAGGCATACAGCCTTGTCAGTTCTCGCCGGGGAAGTGTCACGCAGAGAGGAGTCTTGGAAGACTTGGTTCTAAAAATGGACTCTAGAGTGAATTGTAATGTCCCTTGGCTAAATCTTCAAATGACTCATCAAACATATTTATACTCCATTTTCTGTTTAGCTAGTGTCTTTAATAAGGCACTGAGGCCTAAACAGCCCAGGGAGCTGGGTGTCTTAACTTACTCAACTTGACATCCTTGTGAAGGTTTAAAAAAAAAAAAAAAAAAAAAAAAAAAAAAACCTGACTCCAGGAAATAATTGAGGGACGCATGATAGAACCCACAGCCCAGATACATGAAGGGCCCCTTCAGCGTGCTTTAATTGTCTAATCCCCTGGATGACAAAAGGCGGATTAGTCGGAGAGAAGACTGAAGAATCAAGAGGTGGATTAAGGAAGCTATCTAATATTTTTCAACTGCTGGGATGGCTGGAAAGTTGATTCTTTCAGTCTCTCACTCCATTCAGACCTGTCTGGGATGACAAGCCTGGCACACTGCAGAGCGGGCAACGACTTTTTACTTCAAAGAGACTAAAGATCTGCCCCCCTGGAAGACTTTGGTTGACCACAAGCCTTCAGGCACGGTAACGGCCGCCTTCGGTGCAATATCTGTGAAATGGCTTTGTTTACAAAGAATCCATCCTAGGCAGACTCTCTCAGGGCTCTGTGCCAGGGGAACGAAGCTATACGCTGGGCTTTGGGGGGCATGGCGTTTCCTGCTCTAAAGCTCATTAGGTGATCTGCCTAAGTGGGCAGGCTTATGAGGAATGTAGGATTTATTTATAGATATTTTGAAAGACCCCCTACTTGGTGGACCACCCTAAGATCCAGCGGACCACACGGCACCACCCCGTCTGTAGCAGCTCGGTACCAGGCCTGGATGGGAAGTCATGGCATTGGTGCCCAGCCTCTTGATCAGCTGCCTGATCCACCTTAACTATAACGGAGCCTTCCAACTCTCTTGGTTTCAATGTTTGTTGTCATTGTTACCCAAGGGGAGAATATGAATACTATCCAGAAGACCTCTGACAGACATTGCCTTCTCAAGGCTCCACTTCATTCTGAGTGCCCTAGGGAAATCAGGCACTTGCTGGCTCTAGCCAGAGCCTTATCTGGCTCCAGGTCTGCGGCCAGAATTCTGTATTTTCAGGATGTGCTGTAACTGCTGCTAGTCACAGAAGACGGGCTCCTGGGGCCTGGTCTCTATTGCTGCATGTCCCTAGGCTAGTTCATCGAAAAGCAGCTCACGCTGCAGGATGGGGCAGGGCCTTCTGTTATCACTGACCACTCCCCTGGAGGCTGGGTTTAAATCTTTAGTTATATGTTCTGCTGAGGACCCATTGGTGGTGGGTACCCAGAGCTACAACCTTCCTAAATGTTAGATTGGCTGAGTCGTATCACAAGAATCCTTCCCAAGTTACAACATCTAATTACAAGAAAGATTGGAGAAAGGTCAATTTCACCCCTCTACTTCCTTGTCTCTCACGTGTGTGTGTGTGTGTGTGTGTGTGTGTGTGTGTGTGTGCACGCACGTGCATGTATGTACGTGTGCATGTATGTGTATGTATACATGTCAGTGTTGATGGAAAGGTATAGGTGTGGCAGTCAAAAAAGCAACCTTAAGTATTATTCCTCACAATATACCTTTCTTGAGGAAGGTCTCCTGATCGTTCATGGCTGTGTTCCCTGGGCTAGCTGACCCTCGGGACAGTCTTCTCTCCTCTCCGCCTCCCGCCTCACTGTAGAAGCACTGTGGTTACACATGTGTGCTGCTGTGTTTGGATGCCTGAGTTCCGAAGATACTAACTCAGATATTTAATACTTAGGAGGTGGATGCTTTATCCACTGAACTCCCTCCCCAGCCTACCATCTTTTACAGGCTTCTAAGTGCAACTGAGGTGGGGCCTGCTGACCCCCCTGCTAACTAACCGCAGTCATGCTTGCCAGCCTGCCCACATTTCTGCATCGTTCCTTAGTTCTGCCTGGCTCCAGGCTCGGCTTATGGTGATTTTACAGATGACAACCGCCCACGAGGATCTCTCTTCGCCCGCCCTTAGCTTTTTGCCCTCTCTTATCTCCGGAAGCTCTTCCTGCTATTTTTGTGGTGTCTCTATTGGGCACAGGGACCCGGGGCCGGTCTTCACTTTTGCCTGTGAGCACCAGAGGAGGGAAGAGTAAGGTGTAAGCAATACTATTAACTTTAAAGTCTTTCCTCTGCTTCCAAGACGAGAATAAAGATTCTCTGATAAAGACAGCGCCTGCTCTTTTCCACAGGAATCCTGTCACCCCAGTTATTTTTTTTTAAGGATTTATTTATTTACTTTATGTGTATGAGTACACACTGTAGCTGTACAGATAGTTGTGAGCCTTCATCTGGTTGTTGGGAATTGACTTTTAGGACCTCTGCTTGCTCAGGTCGGCCCCGCTCACTCCAGTCAACCCCGCTCACTCAGTTCCTGCTCGTTCCAGCCCAAAGATGTTATTTATTATTATAAATAAGTACACTGTAGCTGTCTTCAGATGCACCAGAAGAGGGCGTCAGATCTCATTACAGGTGGTTGTGAGCTACCCTGGGGTTGCTGGGATTTGAACTCGGGACCTTTGGAAGAGCAGTCAGGGCTCTTACCCGCTGAGCCATCTCACCAGCCCCTTCTTTATCTCCTTTTGCTTTATTAAATGGTACACAAGTCCGAGTGCCTGGGGTGATCTCTTCAAGTGAAACCTGTGCACCCCATCAGGTGATATTTTCATAACAAATCTTAGCCGATGCGCATCTGATCCATGTCTCCAGTATCAGTTCTCTGAGGCCTCTTAGCTTCCCTTCTAAAGGCTTCAGTACATTGCATTGGTCAGACAAAGATCACCTACTGCCCACTTGACTACAAAACTGCAAACAGACCACGGGCTATGCACGGCTTCAGTTAAACCAACCAAAGGTCACATAAAAGTGTTCCTGAAAAGAGGGGTGGCTGAAGGTTATAAATAGGTGACACTATTTATAAAGCATTTAAAAAAAAAAAAAAACCAACGTTTTCATGACTTATAACAGGACACTCAGGAAGTTTGTTAAAAACCTGTCCCATGCCTAACTCGGAATCAAATGGTAGCACAGACACACAATCAGAGGCCCAGGGGCAGCTTTAGCCTCCTGCTAATCTTCTACGTAAGAAAGGGAACATTGGCTCCTAACGGCTGGTCCCCCTTAAAACAAAGAAAACCCTTGGGGTAGGGACTTTTAACATGAAGACAGTGCATCCCCCTCCCCTCAATAGAGTTCAAAGGGACCCAAAGTATTTCAACATCCAGCAATGAATGATCTATATCCATGGCCTCTCCATCCAACAACAGCCACTGATAACAGGAATGTCAAACTCCTGGCCTTCGCCACCAAGCACTTATTGCTCCTGAAAGGCTAACCTTATCTTCCTGTGGAAATAACCCATAGATGGGTCCAAAATTAGGCTGTGAAAGTGAGGGCCTCCTTGGGTTGGGGGAAGAAGAATTTTAACAGCAGTCCGTAAGTGCTCTAAAAATGCGAGTTACTTTCCCTGGGCAGAATGGCTAATGCATTACAAGATTTCATGACACCCAAACCAGTGAGTGTCAGAAAGATTTAAGTTCAAATCAACATGCATTTATTCTACGGTATTGCAATATGGAAGGCTGATGCCGTGAATATTTTACAGTAATGCTTCAATATTAAAATTCCCATATTGAGATTCTAGAGTCACATACAAATTATATTTAACCACCAGAAAATTCATTGAAGTACTTATTAGAGTATCAGTAATAATAGTCATTAAAATTTTATGATCACTTAAGAGAACACTAAATAAAGGCAGTTCAGCAAATGCCCTATTTACATATTTTAACAAGACTCACACAGTAATATCCAAATCACATTGAATTCGAGGGTAAAATTAAACTTGGCCTCGAAAGAACAGACAGATATGTGATGGGTCTGTCCTGATAGGTTTGTGTGTTTTCCTAGTCTTGATGTAGGTTGTACGGATTCTCCCCACAACCTCCATTGGACCAGCTGAGGTATACTTTCTAGCAAGAGTCAATGTCTTAGTCTATGGACAACAGAGATAGATCTGAAACCCTATTAGCTTCCCTGGGTAACGTGTGCTATTCTTTAAAGTTTTCTTTCTCTTTTCCTTTCTTTCTTCCTTCCTTTCTCCCTCCCTCCCTCCCTCCCTCCCTCTCTTCTCTCCCTCCCTCCTTCTCCTTCCTTTCTTCCTCCCTTCCTTCCTCTCACTCTTTCTCTCTCTCTCTCTCTCTCTCTCTCTCTCTCTCTCTCTCTCTCTCTTTCTTCCTTTGTGTGTGGGTGTGGGTAGGTGTGGTGTGTTGTGTGTGTGTGTGTGTGTGTGTGTGTGTGTGTGAGAATTGTGTCATATCTGTGCCATTGCCTATAGAAACCAGCAGAAGGTGTTGGGCCCTTAGCACTGAAGTGACAGATGGCAGTGAGCTATCTGACAGGAGTGCTAGGAACCGAACTCGGGTCCTACAGAGAACAGCAGGTTCTCTTCACTCCTCAACCATCTCTCTATAGTCTCTCGTGTCCTATTTTTTTTTCCTTTCAGATGTGGTGACCTCCTTTTACATATAAATTAATAAGTAATTACTATATACAGTAGATACCCCTTTTAAGGACTGATTTAATTTGTTTCCCTGGCCTTGCATATTTTAATACTAGGAGCTACCTCTGGGAAGTCGGTGAACTCGGGAGGTTGGTGGCTCCTTGGAAACTCTCAAGGGGAGATATAGGAAGGCATCTGGGAAGGGTGAGGAGCCCAAAGATAACAATCAAATTCTGTGCCAGGCATGGCATTGACATACCTCACACTGGCTTCCTTGAGACATGTGATTTACAGGCAAACCCATCCACTAGAACCCTTTCAGCATGGTCAGAATCACAGGCTCATGAGTGGCAAGCTAATTTGGCATTCAGTCCTAGAAAATCACACAGGGAGCAAAGTCACACCAGCACATGTCACTTATGCTATTTTCCTTCTTTAGTGCCTTTAAAAACATTCAACTTTATGAAATCCAAGAAGCGAAAAACTCCCTAATATCACAGTGCCCCTATGTTGCAAATTGTGGGGGTGGGGTGGGGTGGTAGGGCACACGTGTTTGCATACGAGTATGTGAGAATATTATGTATTATTATATACATATGCCGGAGGGAGGTTTACAAAAGTACTCAATACTAAAGAAAATATCAAATGATGTTTCCAGAAGTTTAACCTAAAGAGGCTAAAAAAATAAAATAAAATAAAATTTAAAAAGACCACACAAAATATTTGAGACTATCTTTTCATTCTACTGTACTGTACGAAATAAACTCACTAATGAAACCATATTCTCCATTGTTCCTTGTCTCCTAGTCAGAGAAATGGGAACTAGCCAGGAGTGGTGGCACAAGCAAGTGAGCTCAGCACTTGGGGAAACTGAAGCAGTATGACCTTGAGTTAGGCCAGATAGGGCTACTTAATGAGTTCAAGGACACCAGGGGATAAATAGCAAGACCCCCATCTCAAGAGAGATGGAATAAAGGGGGAGGAAGAAAGGACAGAGGGTGGGGGCATATGGAAAAACAGAGAATTAAAAGTTCACCCACCTACACCGGCTGCTGCGTAAGTATACACAATTATTTATAGAGTTGCTACATTAGAACCATAATGCTATGTTTAAAAACTCTAGCAAACCATGAGGTCTTTCTCCCCCACCCCCTTGGTATGTTCTAACCTGTACGTGATAGTAACGAAAGACAAAATACCACAGATAATAATACGCAATCTAATGGATCCTTATTCCAAAGTATACTTACTATCAGAAGAGCGTTCTTAGGTGAATATTAAAATGAGTCCACTTTTTACAGCATAGAATTGTTTAATCAAGAAGTTACTACAAGCCTTGGAAACAGTTGACAAGCATGATCCACAAGGTACAATATACATGGCCAGCAGGGGCAAATTTAACCGTAAGTAGCTAGCAGACAAAAATCCATGTAGAGAGCCCATGATTGAAATACCCAAGAGATGTGAATTATCAATATCCTGAGTTACTAGCCTCAAGTCAGAAAGATGCAAAGCCCATGCCTTCTCCACCTGCGGTCCACCCCAACAGGTCAAAATGGAAAACTAAGCAATCCGTCTCGGTTCTCATAATTCAGGAGCCCTCTACTCTTGAGTCAGCAAACCGCACCGTGTCTCTTTTGAAAGCCTGGGTTCAGAAGCAGCCAGATCCAGGGTTTGAATCTCAGCTCTGTAACTTACCAATTGTATGATTCTAAACAAACTATTTTCTTTCTTCTTTAAAAAAAAAAAGCAATATCTATAGATAGAACAAACAGGCAAACACTTCACCACTGAGCCACATCCTGGGCCTTTGAACAAATGCTTGAATACCTCTGTTCCCCAAATCCTTCAGAAGCAAGATGCATTTAAGAAAAAGAAAAAAAAGAAATAAAGAAACGACTTGATATTCACAAAGCACCTAGACAAGGCCAGGCCCAGTCATCATTACTAACCAGTACACTTTAGATCAGTTTCTCCTCCCATGACAAATTTGCCAGTTCACAGCTATCATGCTCCCAGGGAGTCCTCTTCAGCTATGGTGCTCCCAGAGGGTCCTCTTTACCTAGAGTGCTCCCAGAGAGTCCTCCTCATTGACTCAGAATTGTATTCATCCATTCATTTATTCACTTTCTCCAACATAGTTGTGGAGGATACACCAATAAATGTGTAGCAAGCCAGTAAAAAGAATCAAGGAGGACCATTCTGGACCGTAAGTGTGCTTGCTGGAGGTCTGAGGTCACTGGATAGTAGACACCAATTCTCACATTTCCTCCAATGCATTCATATCATGCTTAATCACTTACATGTGAAAATATTCACTCTTCGACGTGACCTTGGCCATGGGAAGAAGATATGTACAAAAATGCATCTTCTTGAAAGGTGGCCATCTTCTATTGTTCTATGACTTGTATCCATTGTTGACTTATTAAGCATCTTTTAAACCCATGGAAGGAAAGGTCTGGACAGAGCAGCATGTTGGAGCATGTAGGGAAGGGAAATGACCTCTCAGTGTGTTTGGCCTACTGACAGGAATCTGCTCTCCCTTGAGGTAATATCCTCAGCGACATTATTTTGGATGCCCGCTGTCAAGATGTAGAATATTTTCCAATGAACACTCCCTCCCCATTTTGCTTTTATATCGAGCCAATGAATATGGATAAGAGGTTGGACACAGTTCTGGGTGTATATCCTCAGCGAAACTTAATGTAAGTGGCACATAAGTGATATTTATGTATACATTCTGCTTGCTTATTCCAGGCTAACGCACTCAGAGCACTAACCTTGACCTACCCTCTCCAAATGGACAAAAATCCAATTTATTATCCAATTTAAGGAATTTATTTTCTTTATGTTCTACTGGAAAATTATGCCTATCCAGCTCATGACACTACAGAAAGGAATACCTAATGATATGCTCAGGACTTTGACAAAGAGTATGATATCAAAGGTCACATATAATGAGTATTTTTGTCAATTCTACATATCTAATAAAAAAAAGGTGTCATTGGTTACAGCCTTGGGTTTTGTTGCTAAGAGAGGGGACAGAGGATCAAGAATATTCTCACTCTTTGGTAACCTTGGTATCAATCATTAGAACTGACTTCTTAGCTTTTCTGGACCCATGCTTATACATGAAGAAATGCATATGCTTCATCAGGGTGTGCGAGGCAGGGCACCAACCACGGAAGACGACAGAATTTCACTCATCCCTTCACCTTGGCTTTTCTACTCATGCTTGCAGCTTGATCTGCCAGCTTGGGAGGAGGTGAGTGACTCTAAACAATATATGGCTCCATGAGTCTTCCTGTTGAAATGATTACTGATCCTTCTAACAACATCCCCGCATCCAGTCAGGTAACCAGGCTAAGTAAACTCATGCTTCTCAAGCCTGTCTCTGCCTTTCTAGCTCCACTGTCACCAGGGCGATGAGGGTGTCCTGCTCGACAATTGAAATATCTGCCCCAGTGTGTAAGAGAGGCCTTCTGCTGTCCCCTTGCCGTCTGATGGTCCAGACACACACAAGGCTGGGGGAGTGAGCAGATGACGACTTTCTGCAAGACTCGGGGCAAGCATCTGACCCGGAACTGAGACGTTTCCCTTGACGAGCTAGGGCTCTTCTCATTCTCGGTCTTTAATCTCCAAACCCAGCCTTCGGTAAAACTTGGGCCTGAAAAATCTCATCCCTGTGGCACCCATGGGAGTATGCTGACCATAGCGATCTCCAACAAGGAAGTCTGTTCTCTCAGCCTCTCCAAGTCTAAGAACAAATGTGTCCTTCCTAAGGGCATGGATCTCTCCAGGATTTCCTAAAACACTTGAGTCATCATTTATTTAGCTCAGGAGATGAATTTTGGACAGTTGGCACCAGCCATATTTATAAGCAATTCTGTCTATGCTCTCTTAGACCATTCAGTTTACCTTTAAATATTCCTAGACACTTAACTTGGCCAGCCCTATAAGGGCAGATTACACCTGAAGTTCTTCTGGACCTATTGTAAGAGACCTGTAGATAACAGAAAATGTATTCACTATGATATTAAGAAAAATATGGACTGAGGACATAGCTTGGGGGTATAGCACTTGTGTGGCATGCATGATACTCTGGTCTCCATCCTCATCCCCTCCAAGAGATGAGGCAGAGACAATAAGAGACAGATGTATATTTCTTCTACTTAAAAAAGAAAAGAAAAGAAAAGAAAAGAAAAGAAAAGAAAAGAAAAGAAAAGAAAAGAATAGACTCTCTCTCTTTCTCTGTCTCTCTCTTTCTCTTTTTCTCTCTTCCCTGAGGCTGGGCACATAATTATTTCACTAGTAGGCCATGCCTTTTAGCTATGCTTTGTGTCTCTGAAGCTTAGTTCATAAGCCCAGAATTTTTTCTGAAGAAATTCAGACAGATGTCAATCAAATTTATTACCTTCTTTTTTTTTTTCAAAATATTCAACACCGATGTGAGCCTTTCCATAAATGGCTGGTGTGTTTTGGAAAGGACTTTCTGTGTTTTCAGATTCAAAAGGTCACATTTAAAGACATGAAAATTAAGAAAGTAGGTAGCTATAGCCATGAAATGAGCTAAGTATTTCTGATAGAAGACGCCATGTTAAAACTTTCCTTACCATGTACCCAGTGAATCTAACAAATGCAGCAGTATCAGTAAAAGGCAGTGACTCGAACTGCTTAGAATCCAGACAACACAAGGGAACAAATCTTTTCTCTTGGTGCTGTAAGGATCAATGGTACCCATGCATGTGGAAGGATGCTTGTCCAGCTAATTCCCAAAACCAAGAAATCAAAAAAACTATATATCAAGACAAGAACACATTGGTTAGCATATTTCTGACTCCCGCTTTGCCCAGTGACAATACTCTACCATGTCACACTACACTTGAGACATGTCTCTAGGAAATACAACCCTCTGGATAACACTAAGGTTAATAGTAACGGAACATTAAACCTGCTGGAAATGAATGCAAGCTGGAATTCATATGAGAATGGACCAAGCTTAGGTGTTCGTGCACACACGCAAATGAAGAGCAACGATAGGACCACATGAGGAGCGAGTGTTTATTGAGTTCAGAGGAATATGCCCAAGTGTCCCAAAGTATTCCTCCAGTGATTTTATTATACAGGGAAGGTACATGTGTTGGGATAGGTGCATGAATAGGTGGCTCCCCTGTGGAGGTCAGAGAAAGCCTGACGTGTCAGTCTTTAGATGGCTTTCACATTTTGTTAGAGACATGGTCCCTTGTCAGCCTGGGAATTTGCCAAGTAGGGCAGGATAGCTGACCAGGGAGTTTGCAAGAATTCGCCTTGTCCACCTTCCATGTCTCATCACAGGTCCCCAGCATATGCCACCAAGTTCATCTTTTCACAGAGCAGCTGCGATCTCCACCTAAGTCCTCATGCTTGCAAGATGTACCTGCTCTATACACTGAGTCATCTCTCTAGTCCGTCCTTTATGAGTCATATTCCCTAAGGCAAGTTCATATTCTCAGATCAGTAACAGGTTGAAAAGACAGGGCACTCTCCTTTTGACTGGAATATGCTTTGCCAATACCATTTCTATATGGCCTAGCAGAAAGCTCAAAGAAGCACAAAAATCCTAGAGGATGGCAACCAAGTGCCAGCCTTGTTCTTTCTTTGGTGGTTCTCCAGGATTAGGGGCGTTAACACCATAGCATTCCGATGTGGAATGACAAGAACATCTGTTTGCTCATTTCCATCAGCATCGACACTTTCTGCTACTATACTCATATGTTGGTGCAGCGAAGAGGAAAAGCTCAGGGACTAGCCGTCTAAGGAGGCCATTTGGAACAGAAAAAGTTCTGATATCTAGGACACCTGTCAAAATTTCTCGGAATTGAAAAACAAACAAGCAAACAAACCCAATGACCTACACAGTAGACAACCGCCATGACCCTGGGGCCTCCAAAAAGGCAAGATATTTGATGACAGCTGACCAAGACATCCGGTGCATGCCTTACATGGAACAGGCAATATGCCTGAAATGAATATTCAGCACACCTGCCTTCAGGACCACACAGATGTTCCACAGCTGTGTAAGGAAAAGAGTCAAGCTCTTCATGAACTCACTGGACTCCACTCTCTTCTCTGCACTCCGCTCTCAAATGACTGCTTCCATCCATGAAGTTCTTAGTAAGATTTGGCTTCATGTTTCCAAATGCTTTGTAGATCATGTTGTTCTCCCCTTCTCTATGTCTCCCTCCACCCTCTTCTATGCTTGCTCTTTCTTTCTTTCTTTCTTTCTTTCTTTCTTTCTTTCTTTCTTTCTTTCTTTCTTTCTTTCTTTCTTCCTTCCTTCCTTCCTTCCTTCCTTTCTTTCTTTCTTTCTTTCTTTCTTTCTTTTTTGAGGTTGTGTCTTATTGTGTAGCCCAAGTTGACCCAGAACTCACCATGTAATACAGGCAGGCTTCAAACTCATAGTAATCACTTCAACCTCCCACGTTCTAGGATTGGAGGTATAAGCTATCATGCCTGGACCATCTCTCTTTTAACGTTTCTCGATACTTGGTTAAGACACACTATCGTTTCCTGCCGTCTAGGGAATGAGTCCACAGTACCCTTTGATTCCTTTTGTGCCAACCTCACCTAAGCAGGCTCCCTACTAATGGTCTGTTGAAGAAAAGAGAATCCATATTCATCACCTACTCTCTATATGAGGCTGATCCTTAAAGCCTGGTCATCCTTCTTATTTAATACCATGCCTCCCTATACAAAGTCAAATTCCCAGCAGCTAGGGTTGGTAACACTGAAGGTAGCACCTCCTGTGACTCAGATCTACACTCTGGATTGGATTGCTTGGGTTCAAATCCCAGCAACCCAACACTTAACTCGCACATGACCTTCTAATAGCCTAGTAAGGCTGTCTTAGCATCTTCATCTACAAAGTAGAATACTGTGCTGTATGTCTGGAAGAGATGAATGATCTTGTATATGCATAATACCTCAGCTGCTAACTCCACTGTATTTGGTCATTCTTATTCTGGCCAGGCTTCTCATTCTCTGTGTCTCTTCCTCTTTATCTCTCTGCCTTGGTTTCCCCTCTTGTTTAGGTCACTACTTTTTCTTCCCTCTCGCAGTTAGGACTGAACAAAGTTTGGCATGCTCCTGACTTATTATGATATCCACAATATGCTTAAAATTACTTTCTGTCCACATAAACCTACTGGGACTGCTGTGAGCATCATCTTAGGTCTCATGACCTATTCATGAACCCACAGATACCCATTAGCTCATTGCACATTTCTCGCTCTTTCCTGCCTCTTGTTCAGTCTCTACTTCCTGGGCCTCCGTGTTTCTTTTGGATAACCCCCATCCCTCATGCCAATCTCAGTTTCCTTTAGAGTCCACTCTTCTGACCTGGACTTACTCTTGGCAGCCCTAGGAATCTGCAGTTGGTGCCCCTTTTCTCCAATTGTTTAAATTGTCTCCCTGCCTTTCCTTGTCTCTCATAGGCTTGTAACACTCCATGGCTCCATCTGCCATTCTCTCTTCATGAATTCCACTCAGGTATTTCTACTCTTGGATCACACCCCAAACTTAGTATGTTGGACCTCACCCTCACACTCCACCCTGAATTGTAGGTTCTCTAAGCTGTAGGTTCTCTAAGCTGTAGGATGCAGCATACTCCACCTGGGTCAGAGGTGACAGTGCCTTGTTTGACCTCTACCCTACTTACTGTGTCCTGACTCTTGAACCCTCTTCTTTCTACTTCCTGGCTCTGTCATTCCTTCAGTTCAGGGACAAATTTCTATTTTTAGTTTTCTTCCTTCTTCTCCTCTTCCTCTTCTTTTTCTACCTCTTCTTCTTCCTCCTTGTTCTTCTTTCTTTTCTCTTCCTTCTTTCCTTCCTTCCTTCCTTCCTTCCTTCCTTCCTTCCATTCTTCCTTCCTTCCATCCTTTCTTCCTTCCTTCCTTTCTTTCCTTCTTTCTTCCTCCTTTCTTCTTTCTTTTCTCTCTCTCTCTTTTTGCCTTTCTCCCTTCCTCCCTTCCTTCCTTCCTTCCTTCCTTCCATTCTTCCTTCCTTCCATCCTTTCTTCCTTTCCTTCTTTCTTCCTCCTTTCTTCTTTCTTTTCTCTCTCTCTTTTTGCCTTTCTCCCTTCCTCCCTTCCTTCCTTCCTTCCGGCCTTCCTTCCTTCCTTCCTTCCTTCCTTCCATCCTTTCTTCCTTCCATCCTTCCTTCCTTCCTTCCTTTTTTCTTTCTTTCCTTCTTTCTTCCTCCTTTCTTCTTTCTTTTCTCTCTCTTCCTTCCTTCCTTCCTTCCTTCCTTTCTTCTTCCTTTCTTTATTCCTCCTTTCTTCTTTCTTTCTCTCTCTCTCTCTTTTTGCCTTTCTCCCTTCCTCCCTTCCTTCCTTCCTTCCCTCCCCTTAGTACTGAGAAGTAAACATAGAGCTCCATACATACTGAGAAAGTACTCTAGCACCGAGCACTGTTCCAATATTTTATTCCATGTCCATGCTTACATACACCAGGCTTGCCCTGGGTTACTAAAGTCAATTCCTAACTATCTATGGTATCTATGTCAATGGTCTTCCTCTCCCTTGGCCACATAACAGTCTGATTCATTGTTCTAAAAATGAGACTGTAATCCTAGCCCAAGGCTAAGTCCTTCATTGTGTCTCTGACTACTGTGTAGATGAGACACATGCTCTTCTGGGATGATCTCTAAAGCATCTAGCCCTCCTTGCCAGCCTCATCTCTTACCATTGCTTCCTCAGAGTTTCTCTTGCGGCTTCCCCAGAGGCTCAGCTCTCTTCCTCCACCGGGACCTGACTGTGGCATCCTTCTCCGCTCTGAACTGGACTCCTTCAGCTGTCACTCTGAAGAAAGCTCCCAACCTTGACTTAGAAGGTTCTGTGTGCTTCATTTGATCTGTGCCCAGCTGCATACCCATAATGTTTCATTTTTCCCTAGCTTATGAGTACCATGTGCCCTTTCCCTGGACTGGGTTTTGTCAGGAGAGAAGCCATGTGGTCTTCCAGCTTTATGCCTGGCACAGAGCAGAGTAACCAGTACTTAGTGGCTACTCCGTCTGCATTTACCAAGAGGCTAAATGAACAAACCTAACTGCAGTTCTCAATGTGCAAATGTTTCAATTCATGGTGAGCTTGCCTGATCATGCCACATCTCAGGAAAAAGAGACCTCATCTAGAGAACTAATATTTCTAATTTTGTGAAACAAGAAAGCTTGTAGGTGGAAATACTGGTAAGTATAGAAATCAAAGCATCCTCCAGGGGACTAAGCATAGCATTCTGTGGTTTCAAATGGTAAAGAAAGTTAAGGCCTAATTACATAGCAAGCACATTGCATGGGTAAATCCCAAGGAAATAAGCACAGGGATTCCCAGGTCATATCCATGGCTGAAAATCCCCAAAGCTCTTGCTTTGCTCTCTTCTTTCTGAATGTATCCTGAAGAATTTATTCAAAGGCTACAAAGATACATTAGATAATTTACTGTAGAGTAAATAGAAAAGGAACACAAGTGGGGTATGACCACATGAAGGAAAAAGTAAGTGAATCATGGAATTAATATTGAATGAGTTTGTATTTTATCGTGTATGGAAATATATGTAAAACTAATATAAACCTTATGATTACAGTTACAAAATGTATGTGCAAGTAAAATTATCATAGGACCATGTAGGTACAACTCCATGATAAAGCATTTGCCTTCTATAAGGGAGGCTGTGGGCTCTATGTTTAATACCTCTGCCTCCCAGCAGAAGCAGACCATCATGAAGAAATGTAAGTATTTGCTTCCAAAGTGAAAATTATAAAAGACCAAAACAACATGTTACTAGTAGGCAATTATGCTTTTACAATATAATTGTTAGATAGGACATTGTGACACATACCTGTAAGCTTAGCATTTGTGTGTGAAAGGCAGGAGGACCAGGAGTTCAAGGTCATCCTAGGCTGCAGGATAATCTTCAGGCCAGCCCTGGCTATGTGAGACCCTATTTCAAAATAAACAAATAAAGCGTATGTATATCTGTACTGGCTAGTTTTGTGTGTCAACTTGACACAGGCTGGAGTTATCACAGAGAAGTGAGCTTCAGTTGGGGAAATGCCTCCATGAGATCCAGCTGTGGGGCATTTTCTCAATTAGTGATCAAAGGGGTAGTGCCATCCCTGGGCTGGAAGTCTTGGGTTCTATAAGAGAGCAGGCTGAGCAAGCCAGGAGAAGCAAGCCAGCAAGGAACATCTCTCCATGGCCTCTGCGTCAGCTCCTGCTTCCTGACCTGCTTGAGTTCTAGTCCTGACTTCCTCTGGTGATCAACAGCCATGTGGAAGTAAGCTCAATAAACCCTTTCCTCCCCAACTTGCTTCTTGATCATGATGTTTGTGCAGGAATAGAAACCCTGACTAAGACAATATCTAATATAAATATGAGAACTGCTGACAAAATCAAAGAGAAGACAGTGTCTTCAGAATCGCACATGACTTAAAGGTGAAGGAAGCATTATATAAACATGGATTACATTTAGAATGCTAGATCCTCAGTCCTTACTACAACTGTTTAGAGTATGCCTTGTCGTTTCCACTTTATAGACAATGACACTGCTTCTCAGAAAGGCCAAATGGCTTTTCTACAGTTCAAAAATAAGTAGTGTGGTCAAGTTCACAGCCCAGTAGGCCTTGATTCTAACCTTTCCTAGGGCCAGTCCTACTAATGCTGATCTTTATAGACTTGACTTTAAAACCAGTGCAACAACAAAAAGCAGCAATTATAGATAAAAAAATAAATAAATACACTCAAATGAGCTTCTATTTATAGACCATGTCAAGACACATATCTTTTTAATATACTTTTATATTCCCCTAGGTTTCCATTTTCTCAGAAACTGTAGCTACACTAAAAAACCACTTACCTATTCATGAGGTCCCATCCGTACCTCAGGACAACTCAACTCAAGACATTTGCTCACCAGAGCCCCACCAGGAGGGGAAGGGGACATGCTGGTGAATCACAGCTCCAGCTTGATCTCTGAAGAGTGAAGGATAGCTGAAGGGAGTGAGTGCTGGGAGCTCATCCCCTAGCCAACTATTGCTCAGTGAGAGTGGATGCTGTGCTGGCCCCCACCGCGCACCGAGCTGATGCTTTGATGAACATGGCTACGGCTTGTTCCCTTCTCTGAGACTGTTTTTCTAGTGTTCCATTGGCGGCCAAGCTACTGACCTTCCTGCCCAAATCCATTTGTGTTCTGCTTACGTTAACCAATGTTGATGTCGATTGATTGTTAGGAGCCCTGCTGATGAAATGCTCTAACAGAACATATGGCCAAGTGATGGCAAAGTATTTGTCCTTGCCTTTTACTTTCTTTCTTCTCCCAGTTTTCTCCACTGAAGAGAATGGCCCCTGTCTAGAGCAGGTGAAAAAAAAATCAAGCCAACAACAAGGACGCTCACAAGGGACAACTGTGCATCTCAATAAAAAGATGAACCTGTAGGTTCAAGGGAATCACATCTAGACTTCTAGGATAAATACACTTACAGAACTAAAGGATCCCTTTCCTCTGGTTAAGAAATGTGGAGAAGAAAGAAGCCACATTGGCAGACTGGATCTTGTTTATGGTCCCCAGAAGAGCAAAGCCAAAGGCTCCTCTAAAGGATGGATCCTTACTGTGCTCCTTACCGCATTACAGTGGAGACTAAGGTCAAGTCCTGGAATCAGGAATCACATAAACAGGACTTGCTCTCTGTAGTGTATTTTTATTCCTTTTTTCCATTCTGCATTTTTCATATTTGTGTTGCTTGATGATTAGCTAATTCTTTTTCTTATTTATTTATTTATTTTATTAAATGTTTTCTTTATTTGTATTGCAAATTTAATCCCCTGAAAACCACCCTATCCCACCCCTCCTCTCCCTGCTCACTAACCCACCTGCTCCTGCTTCCCTGTCCTGGCATTCTCCTACACTGAGGCATCAAGCCTTCACGAGACCAAAGGCCTCTCCTCACACTGATGTCCCACAAGGCCATCCTCTGCTACATATGTACCTGGAGCCGTGGGTCTCTCCATGAGTACTCCTTGGTTGGTAGTGTAGACCCTGAAGCTCTCGGGGTACTGGTTGGTTCATATTGTTGTTCCTCCTATGGGACTGCAAACTCCTTCAGTTCCTTGGGTTCTTTCTCTAGCTCCTCCGCTTGGGACTTTGTGTTCAGTCCAATGGATGGGCTGTGAGCATCCACTTCTGTATTAGTCAGGCACGGGCAGAAACTCTCAGGAGTCAGCTATATCAGGCTCCTGTCATTAAGCACTTGCTAGCATCAATAGTGTCTGGGTTGGGTAACTGTATATGGATGGATCCCTAGGTGGGACAGTCACTGGATGGCCTTTCCTTCAGTTTCTGCCACAAACTTTTTCCTACCATGGATATTTTGATCCCCTTTCTAAGGAGAGAAGTACCCACACTGTGGTCTTCCTTCTTCTTGAGCTTCATGTGGTCTGTGAATTGTATCTTGGGTATTCTGAACTGCTGGGCTAAAATCCACTTATCAATGAGTGCGTACCATGTGTGTTCTTTTGTGATTGGGCTACCGCACTCAGGATATTTCTAGTTCCATCCATTTGCCTAAGAACTTCATGAATTTATTGTCTTTAATAGCTGAGTAGTACTCCATTGTGTAAATGTACCGCATTTTCTGTATCCATTCCTCTGTCGAAGGATATCTGGGTTCTTTCAAGCTTCGGGCTATTATAAATAAGGCTGCTAGGAACACAGTGGGGCATGTGTCCTTATTACATGTTGGTAGATAAATTTTTTTCAGGGACGCAGAAACATTTAAAATTACATGCCATACAAAATGTCCTGCCCTATTGGTTGGGGTTCTCCTCTGCCTGGGAGGCTGCAGGCACTGTGCTAGTGTTTTCAAGACACAACTCGGCATCATCTCCATGAGATTACTGAGAGGACGACAGAAGCAGTGGGGAAGCTGATCCTGGGTTGAGGGGAATGCGCAGCTGAGCTACGTTGCAGCTCAGCAAAGACGCAGGGAATGCACCCCCATCCTCAAATGAGATGTACTAATAAACCAGCATAGACCTGCAGGAAAAGAGATCTCCAGAGGCGGGCTACAGACTCGTGGCAAGTCCTATTCAACTTAACTTATAATAGGTGGAGGGCAAAAGTCCATGTTCTACTATGGTTATAGGTGGCCCCCCCAAAAAAGTACAAGCTATAGCTCACCCAGGATAACAAGGAGACTCTGTAGGAGATAATCTAACATTGGAAATCAACATAATATGGCTAAATATAAATTTTAATGTCAGGCAAAGAAAACAACTATGTAACTCAAACTAGATTAAAATTTTGATACTAATTCACAAAAACCACTTAAGATTAAAGTTGATAAGAAGACACAGAGCATTAATGTTGAGTTATTTAAGAAGAGAAGTAGAGGAGCCACGTTTACCACACACCAGGGCCTCATGTAGGTCTAAGAGTCACTTTGAATATGGAGACTTACTGACTGTAAGTAAGAAATGGAAGTAACAGAGGAAGGATGAGGAAGGGTCTACAGAAGAAGACAATATAGCCTGAAAAATCAAGATTAGAAAAAAGTACACACTTTCTCACTCTTGAGAACAAAGTAACAGAATTTATGTGAATAAGAGGATTCTGGGGATCTAAAGATGTGAGGGTCTGCTAATGGTCAAGGGAGGCAGTGAGACTAACTCCCAATAGAGAGTCAGGGCCAAGGCAGACAAGAAGGCAGACAAACTGTGTGCTACTGCAGGTTTATCCCACGGAACAGGTCATTCTCTTTTATGTTCCATGTCTTTGTGCCCAGTGATTCAGTCAAAACCCTGAGGATTCCAGGCATAAAACAAACAGCAGCCCTGGGGCCTGGGGCCACCAATGCACTAGAGGGTAAGAAACATACAGGGCAAAGCTCTTTTTTTTTTTTTCAAAAAAAAAAAAAAGCCACTGTGTATGTTCATTCATTCATTTTAGTGGGGGGGGGGAGGAAGGAGCATATATGTCACAGAGCACGTATGGCATGGAGGTCAGAGGACAACTTGCAAGAGTCACATCTCACTTTCTACTATGTGAGTCCTGGGAACTGAACTTAGGTCATCAGATTTGGATACAATCACTCACCTGGGTGAGCCGTGTCTCTAACCCCTGAGAACTGATCCACTCATCCATGTTCAGGGCATTCACTTCAGAACTGACATATGGTTAAGACAGCATGATCTATCTAATATAAGGTGCGGTTTCACATAACGTAAGCAATTGTGGGCCGGGAAACAGTTCAGCCTTGGAAATAGGAGTGCCTGAGGACAATATGCCCAGAATCCATATTGTAAAACAATTAAAAGTAGGTGTGATATTGTGTGATTATAATCTCTGTTCTGGGGAGGTGGAGACTGGTGGGTCACTGCAGCTCAATGGAGCTTCAAGATAGTACGAGATGCTCAATCAACAATCAAGGTGCATAGCATTTAAGACATCCCAGGTTGACCTATAGCATACAAATATGCATATGCACTCCTACGCACAAACACACACAGATACACACAACATACATAAATACACAGGCACATATTTACAAAACTAAAAACAAAATAGATTCATATTTTTCTCTGTCAGATTGGAAATTCCTTCATTCCTTCTGCATTTATTTCAATGGACAATTTTTCTGGTCAATCCACCCTCTCTTCCAAGTCCCACCACCTCTGGCTCCTCACACACTCTAGCCCTGCAGCCATCCTCTCCTGTTTGCATCAGTCCCCACTCTGCCATGCCCACTCTGCTCGTCCACATATCTCACTGCCGCTCTGCTCCATCTAGTGGAATGCTGGTCTCTGCAGAACTATACCTGCTTAAAGAAAAAGGAAACAGGGAAGTCACACTGGCCATGCAGGAATATGGACTAAGCATCGGTGACATACCTGTACTCAAGCCTTAATCAGGTTAACTAAATAAAGTTCCATTTCCAGATGGTCTGGAGAGGAGCCCGTAGGGATCAGAGTGTACTTCTCTGAGAAGGTAAAAGTCTGCCCAACTGCTTAATGCAGCAGCTCTAGGCCGCTCTTAGAGAACTCTTCTGCCAAAAAGGAAGAGAAAACAAACACTCACATTCTCTCATTCAAGTTTCATTAGCACCCGACCTACTAGTGTAAATTCCTATTTGATAATTGTGAAATATTCTCTAGGGATGACTTAGATCGAACTTTTTCTCAAGCTACATGACAAAATTTTTCAAATACTAAAATCATGGAAATAGCCCTATGCTTTTTCTTTTACATCCATGGAACGTGAGCGATGATGTAGAGAAACTCCTGGAAACTGATTTGGTCTCCAAAGACTGACTATTGTTCTCTGGGAGATATATTTTCAATTCCTCCATAACGGATCCATTCTTACAACCACTATAGAACAGGAACTACAGAAGAAACCCGGAGGGAGAGCCAGCTGGAGAGCTGGCTCAGGGATTAGGAGCTCATATAATTCTTGCAGGCAACCACAATTCAGTTCCCAGTACCCATGTCATGTTGTTCACAACAGCCTACAGCACTAGTTCCAATGATTCTGGCCTCTGTGGGCAACTGCACACACACACACACACACACACACACACACACACACAGACACACACACAGACACACACACACACAGTGTTAAAGTAAATTTAAAAGATAGAATCTTAGAGCCCAAAGGTGCACTGTCTTTAGATATACTCTCCAGCAGTGTGTATGATTCTTATCATTAGTAGGTTCGCAGGCTCAAAAGAAACATACTATTCATTGTCACATGTGCTAATTCTCAGTGATTGTGGATTTGCAGTAAGTGCCATGTTCACAAATATAAATCACTGTTGACTTTGACAGGATTATATTGTAAGTGTCCCATATACAAGCCTGCCTGGAGCTGACTTCTGATGGCTAACTCTGGGGTTAATTCTTTTGCACCAAAATTTCCAGTGGTAAAATTTGATGGCAGATAGAAATCACAGAACTAAACTGGAAGGGAAGGGGACATAGTTGTCTCAATATGGTGGTGCACGACAGCGTCTGGACCTTAGACTACTGGCCATGCATTCATTCATTTCCCCAGGGTGGACCTACAATGTTCTCCTCAAAATGTATCAACTTAATCTGCTCCAAATCAAGATAGAAGAAACCTTCAGAATCACCCCACGTATCTAAGCAAAATCCAAATTCTTCACTGCAATTCAAGATCCTTCATGGTTAAATTCCAGTCCATATTACATCATGAGTAACCTTCCTTCCACCTAGTCCCTAACCTCTTAATGACTGTTTTGCATTTCTCAAAAGAGTGCACCTCTTCTCTCGACCTCAGGGCCAGACCACGTGCTAATATTTCCCCTTGGAACACTATTCCTTCCCCATCTTCACTAATCCCACAAGTGCTCTTACCACAACAGGTCAGATCCTGCTGTGTGTTTCCATAACACTAATGCTCTCTCATCTCCCAACAACCAGACAGGATGCTCTAAGACTCTGTAGCATTGTTTGTCCCTTCACCTAGAAAAGAACACCATCCAGAACTGAGGCACCCAAAGGGCTGTCTAGACACATCTGTTGAATGGTTAGATGAATAAACTGAAGCACAAAGCTCTCATTCTGTGGAAGCAGCTGCAGCCCACCACCACTGGTAGACCTTCAAGGATACTGGCAGCTCTAGTCAGCTCAAAGATGGAAACGAAATTGTATAAGGCAACGTAATGTTTACAAGCTACACAGTCATGCTTGCTGAATCTATACAGATAGAAGATATCGCTGCAAGAAATGAATTCAAGACTGACTGAGTGAGTTAAATCAGAATGGAATAACTCAGGAAGATAAGTACGATTTCTCTCCTGCACTTATTAGCTTCAATATCTAAGTCACTCCCAGGGGGGAATTTTGCTCATATATAGGAATGCTAACTTTTTTTTTCTCAGCAGAGCAGAGTCTAATCAAGTGTGTAAATGCTGCAATACACCAAATGGCAGGGAAAATTAATGGTCCTCTTGTGGGTCCCTGCAGTGTCTCACCACTGGGAAGTGACTTAGGCAATGAACAGAATGGGGATTGTTGCACGGGCTTAGGCAACCTAGGGATGGAATGAGAAATGGTCCGGTTTTGGGTGAGGAGTAGAGTATGGGGGCTTTGTGATGAGCCCTGAAGAGGGAGACTGAGTGGAAAGATCCAATGTGACCCACAGGTGCCCAGACAAGAAAAGGAAAGAAAGGGAAAGGAAGGGAAGGGAGGGAGGGGAAGGGAAGGGAAGAGAAGGGAAGGGAAGGGAAGGGGAGGG